>BQNB010108354.1:0-22970 GCA_026074375.1 Tanacetum coccineum
TATAAAAGGAATGAAAATGGAGGGGTTGTTTATGGTTTTTTTAGAACCTGGTAGGGTTAGATATAACCCTTTTCTCCTCCTCTCTTTTTATCTGCGCCTCTTTTTTCTCTGTGTGAGATCAACTCTCCTATGGAGTCTCTTGTGAGGCCTTCTGTCCGATGCTTTTCTCTTTTCTCGGTGGATCCGTCCGCCGGTTGAGATGGCGATTAATGCTCTCTCTCTCTTCTTCTTCTGTCTTGTGTTCGCAACCACTTGATCCCTTGATTCGATTTGTGCGTTGATAATTCGCACCAATTGGGATTTATTGAACCAATCGTTTGAGATTCTATTCGGGATTTTGGATTCGAATCGTCGAGAAAAAGGTGTGTTTGTTCCTTATCCGATGATTTGAATTTATTATTCCTCTTGATGACTTTGCGTTATCCAAGAGTTTTGTGGTTGTTTTTTTTTATTTGTCTCGATTGATCTTTGAGGGTGAGACCCTTCGTTGCCAGTGATTTAAATCACTTGGTGGCGTTGTTGGTTTCGCCGGAAATATTTTTCTGAAAAAAAGATTTCTTGATCCGAGATGAACACAAGAAAAAGGTATATGATGATTCTTGGTTAATCAACCAAAGCTCTGATGCCAATGTTCTACAGGTCTTAACCTTATTTCCAGGATCGAATTTGAAGTGCAATCAAAGTATATCAAAAGTAAAAGTTTTATTTGATCTGAATCATTCATACACACAAATTTGTTCTTTACAATTGTTCCTATTTATAGAATCTGAAAAGGTGCGATCTAAAGGTTGTATCGGTTCAGTTTGAATCGTTGCAATGGTTCTGGTGAACCGTTGTGACCTTTGTGAAATAACTGTCATTTGATAGTTATTTAACTGTCTTTGACAGTTGGGTTGGGTTTTGACCCGTTTGACTTCTATTGGGTTTTCCAGCGGGTTTGGGATTAATCCGGTTGATTGGGTTTTGGCCCAACATGGTTGTGGGTAATCACAAACGCTGCTGTGTAGGTCTTTAAGTCTTCTTGATCCATCTTCTGGTTGAATCCACCATCTGATTTCTTGTAGGATTTCTTGTAGTGCTTGTGATCGTTCTTATATCCAGGTAGATCATCTCCTTCCCTTCTGGTATGTCCACCTTTGATGCTTTGATCTTCATTGTATCCATGTTGATCATTTTTTCTGGTTGTTTCCACCTTCATTGTTGTGATCTTCCTTGAGTCCAGGTTGATCGTCTTTGTCTGGTTATATCCACCTTCTAAATTTGGAGTTCTTGCAGTGTATATCTTCCTTGATTCCAGGTTGATTCATGCTTTCGGTTATACCACCATCCAAGCTTTCACTGCCAACTCCTTGTTGTTTGATATTGGTTAAGTCGAAGTTGAATGGAATTTCCTTCCATTCCTGATTTGTGATTCTTCAATAATTGCCATGAGTAATTGTGGCTGTAAATCTTCTTCAATGAGATTGGATTGTTCTTCTTTCTTTAATGGACATCTGTTTGCAAAATGCCCATATTCCTTGCATTTGAAACACATTACCTTACTCTTGTCATGAGTAAGTTTATTTGAATTGTTATGTGTTTCTTTCTTAAAGTTACTTTCTTGGCCTCGTGATTGGTTGAATCCACCATGACCACGCATTCTGCCTTGTTCTTGATATCGTGTGAACAATAGTCTATCTTGATTGTCCACTTGTTTGCTTTTGTGCTTAATCCTTTCTTCGTAGGTTTTAAGTCTACCAATTGCTTCTTCCAAGGTCATTTCACTCAGGTCTGAGTATTGTTCTATTGACGCAACTATTTGTAGATACCTATCTGGTACAGCATTTAATAGTTTGCCGTACTTAGTTTTCATCTTCCATATGGCCCAAGAATCCGCTGCTTTAATTACTAAGGTTGTTAGTTTTGTGGTGAAGGCGACGATTGTTTCATCTTCCTTCAATGTGTAGCATTTCAAAGTCGACTAGAGGGTTGCAACGGCTTGTTGCTCTCTCTCCTCTCCAAGTGTCTAGTTATTTTTAGGGCGTTCCCAAATGGCTTTCGCGGTTTTGTGTTTTGTTAGTTGAAGCTATTTTTCTTCGGGTAAGATTGATAAAGGAATGCGATGCAGTTTTATCCTTTTTATGTCGGATTTGGTGCTCCGATGATACTATCATTTCCCACAGCCGTTTGCTTCAAATGATTTGCATCCGAAATTGCCCATAATGAGAATTCTGGTTTTACATTGGACATTGAAATTGTGGTGCTACTTATAGTGCCTACTTCCTTTTTTGAATATCTCACCATCTTTACTTCCGCATATTCTAGGATAATCAAAAAAAAATCTCCCAAAATTAAAATATCTAAGATCTGGGGTGAGCGCTCCTGCCTCTTAATGGCAATCAATCTTAGCGGGACTAGTTTTCTTAAATAAAACTGTCCTTGGGGATTTAAAAAAAAAAGCGAATAACCTAAGGTTAATTACTCCTTAAAAATTACTCTATAAATATTATATTTTCTATCTATAGGTTTAAGAAAAGTTACAAACCTAAAGTTGAGGGGTAACTTTCTAAAAGTCTAAACCTATATATCTATATAATCATAAAATGAAATATAGATAAAAGTGGAGGGGGTGAAAATGGTTTTATAAAACCTGTTAGGGTAAATATAACCCTTGTATCCCTTCTTTCTTATTTTCGTCCGCCTCTTTCTCTGTGTTCTTGGGAGTTCGTCTCCTTGAGGCTATCTCGTCTTTCTTCTCTGTGGTGTTTAACCACGAATCATTAAGGATGGTTGAACCGTCCTTCTTCTAGGCTTGTGTTCGTAACCACTTCACTCCTTTGTGCGAAAGTTAGGGTTTCGCATCTATTTGGGATCTTGAAAGATTGCCGCAAATTTGGGGCTTTCTGGATAAGTGGAATCAGTGAATGATTCTAATGAGGGATTGATTCAATCGAATCTTCAAACAGGTGTGTTTGTTCCCTTTTCTTGATGATCTAATTTTCTGTCTTTTATTTGATTTTCGAATCTGTGTTTCTGGTTGTTTTGCAAAAACTGGAGAAGTGGCCTTTTTGATTCGAAACTAGGCAGAAAATGAAAGCGGTATATGATGATTCTTGGTCTAATCAACCAAAGCTCTGATACCAATGTTCTACAGGTCTTAACCTTATTTCCAGGATCGAATTTGAAGTGCAATAAAAGTATATCAAAAGTAAAAGTTTTATTTGATCTGAATCATTCATACACACTAATTTGTTCTTTACAATTGTTCCTATTTATAGAATCTGAAAAGGTGCGATCTAAAGGTTGTATCGGTTCAGTTTTGAATCGTTGCAATGGTTCTGGTAAACCGTTGTGACCTTTGTGAAATAACTGTCATTTGATAGTTATTTAACTGTCTTTGACAGTTGGGTTGGGTTTTGACCCGTTTGACTTCTATTGGGTTTTCCAGCGGGTTTGGGATTAATCCGGTTGATTGGGTTTTGACCCAACATGGTTGTGGGTACGGCTGTTGTTGATAGTCAAGACAGTCCAATTGTAGGTACTGATGCTCATAAGCTGGAAACTAATACAGTTAATGCTAATGTATGTAGGACCTTTGAATAGCTTACGACTGATCCTAAGTGCGTGGATGTTGAAAATGCGATTGTAGGTATTGAAGGCCAACAGCTGGAAGTCAATATTGAAGTTGCCATGCCTATTGGGGCTGACAAGGGTGTTGATGTTGAACAAATTACGAATGATCCCAAGTCGAATCCTATAATGACTGATAAGGAACTAACACGTGTGATGTGTAGGAGTGTTAATGATATAGTTACTAGTGGTATCTTTGAGCTACATGATACGTCCGTTGTTGATCATGTGGCTCGTAATGTGACAAAATGAAGGGTAAATACGGCTATAAATCCTACCCTATATCGTATAAAAGTGTGGTTAATAATGAGGCAAGTCGCCGTAAAGTTAACTTTATTTTAGACAAAATGCTATAGAGTTAAAGTTCAAAAGAAGAGTAGTAGAGTAATTATATTTCATAATAGTTATGTTGTTCCGGTATAAAGATGATTATCCAGCATTGATTGCAGTAATAAGATAATTAAAAGCAATCTTGTCTGTCCAAACAAGTATGAACGACTAATTGCAATCGAGGCGCAATAGTTCGTTCTCATACTGAGTCAACAAAGATAAATACAATTGTTAACAAATTTGCCCACTATGACAAAAAACTAAGCAAACATATAGGAAGATGCATAAGTCATTTACTTTCGTAGTATCCATATCTGAGTATACTCTTCTAATCATGTCATCTATCACTTTACATCACTCTATCTGTGTTGTTACTATCAGTGTGATAATCCTCGCGGCCTACTTCTCTCGTCCACCTGCAGATAATTCATTAAAAAAAGTAGCTTAGTGTTGAGTCATTGAAACTGCAATGTGTTCAAGAATTATTACCTTGCAATCTAGATATAAATACTTTGCAAAAATATATATTCGTCCTTGCAATTTTCAGTACCTTCTCTACAAACTGTTTAAAGCATGGTCCCTTTTGTTCCATCATTATTTTATTTTTCTACACACATCAATCTTGAAAATCAATTTTTTGCTGTAAGGGATCTATATAGATAACTGAAAATCTACCATAGTAATCATATAAGCAAACACATACATAGACCTTCTACTAATATAGATATGCCAGCAATCAGGCCTTGAGAAGCATATGGATTTCAGCACAGTAGTAAAATATCATGAGTTAGAAAGATACAGGAGAATGGCATATAAAAGCTACCTAAAAAATGCAAAAAAGGTTATCAATTTCAGCTCCATCTGATTCTTGACGCCCTTTTCTTCATGCATAAAATTCATTCCTACTCTAGTCAATAGATAAGATTCTTTCCAAGTTAAGTAGGTATCCATGTCCCTTGCATTAAAATCATCCACTCACACTCTTATGACCGGGCTGTAAAATAAAGTTCAAAACAGATTATAGACGATAGATGATAGAACATGATTAAAAAGTTTAACACAATTTACTGCCACTCGGTATCATTTCCATGGTACCAACTTAGAGATATATAAATGGGTCCATCCACGTCTCCCACCTTTCCACGTCCACCTTGCAACATAAGAGATATAAATGGATTACTGCTCGTGAATCTGATGCTATATTCGTCATTGTGAAAATATATCTGAATTTAAGAATGAAGAAAGTCAAATAAGAGTTCGGTTTGTGAATGATTAAACCAAATAAGAGAAGTTACATAAAGTTATCATATTCATATACGCTTAAGATACCTATAAACTTGAGATGTCAAAGTCTAACTCTAAGCCTTCTAAAAAAATTTCAGCATTGATACCCCAAAAGAAAAGAAAAGTACAGCAAGTAAAAACATCTATGAACGGAATCTTCAGCTTATTTCAAACAGACCATGACCAACATTGGAAAGTCACTGTCGCCGCATGCTCCTTGTTTTGTCAGGTAAATTTGTAAGATTCCAGAGAAAACCAGATTAACATAGGAGTATTGAAATGTTTGGTAAACTGAGCGTGGGTTTGAGAACAAGACATTTGCACGCTCATCAATGTCAATGTTTTTTGTTAAATCAGGGGGTGTTTTTTGGGTATTACCACTTAGTTTTTAGTGTCAGCTTATCTTGTTATTTTTCAAGAGAAAATAGTTTGTGATACTCAATTTTTAACTGATTAATTCGTTGTAGACGATATAAAACTCACTTATATTAGGATTCTGTGCTCGCAAAAGGATTCATAGTAAGAAAACCTTTTGGGATTACAGCAAAAAAGCGCATAACAAATGGAAAATTGGTTACGAGCCACTTTTTTATAGCTTTATACTGCTTTCAAACTGGGTAAAAGGCATTGTTCAGGATTATTTTTCTTCAATAAGCTTTCGCGACGCTCTATGGTTTCCTACATGCAAACCAAGAACGAATACCATCATGAACTAAATAGATTAATTTAAATTTTTACTATTAGCGTTGTTTTTAACCCAATACATCTTTAAACTAAAAATCAAAATTTGCTAATTCATTATAGTAAGTACATGTAACAATATTGCCATGACCTTTCTCTTAGACATTTCATCAAACATTTTCCAGTCGACCTTCAAATCACATGCCTGGTAAACATGTAACAAATGAACTATAATAATCAAATCTATATAAGACAAATAGGGTTCTAGAGAAAACATAATATTTGTAGAAAACCTAGAAAACAAAACTACAAGGTAGAGTTTGCCAATATGTCAAACTTTATGGTAGAAAATGAAAATTTTGAAAAGGGGTGGGGGATAACTAGTATACATCCATTCTATCAAACACATCACAGACCCACACTCGTACCAAACACACACTGCTCCAACCACCACCACACCGACCAAAATGGTCACACCTCTGACCACCACTGCACCGCCATCGTTCCGGTCACCACACTAGTAGCTTATGCTCCGGTACCTTTAGCACCATCACAGTAGCTGATAGTGGCGGCACCGTTTCATCTTTCAGGTAATACAAACCCTAACTAATTATAGAATTAATCATGTAATTTGTAGCGTTAAGCATCTGACAATGAGGAAAAAGTAAGATTTGACTAGAAAGTATACACTAATTTTACTAATTAGTCAATTTTAAATTAGTGATTTGATCCTTTTTGAAGTTTTGTTGTAAGTTTATCATCAAATAAACATGTTTTCTATCTAATATGGAACACATGTGGCAAAAAATTACATAAAAGTATGGTTGTTGAAATTGCACGCTATGTGTTTGATATAATGTCCGAATGTGTTTCACTATTACATCTAAACTAATTTTACTAATTTTACTAACTATACTAATTAATCAATTTTAGATCAATGATTTGATTATTTTTGAAGTTTTATTGTAAGTTTATCATCATATAAACATGTTTTCTATCTAATATGGAACACATGTGGCAAAAAAAATGCATAAAAATATGTTTGTTGAAATTGCACACCATGTGTTTGTTATAATGTCTGAATCTGTTTCACTATTACATTTGAACTAAGCATTCACACATTTGTTAGTTTGATTAGGGAATCACTTAATTACAACGTTTGTTTTGTCATTAATGCGTCAAAAACTGTGTTACAACATAATAAGATCATCATGATATAAGTTAATAAATATGTTAGTTTGATTATTGAATCTAAAATAAGTGTTAACGCATGATCAAGGCATCACGTGAATTGTTACAACAATTGATTGTGTCATTAGTGCATACAAAAATGTGTTATTTCATCTCTTATTATGATAAGTTCAGTATGTTAAGTTAGAGCATTTTTTTGTTTGTGTGATTAGTGCAACAATTGAAAAAGTTAGGGCATCTATTTGTTTGTTTGTTTAAAGCATATGTTTAAAGATTGTTAGGAATCAGTTTGTTTGTTTAAGAAATATGTTTTAAGACTGTATTAGGGCATCAGTTAAAGAGTGTATTAAGGCATCATTTTAAGACTGTATTAGGGCATCAGTTTAAGAATATATTAGGGCATCAAGGTATCATGGAAAGATGATATGTTTGTATGTTTGACTAGTGCATCAAAATTTAATGAAAATAACATTTTTTTTGTTAGATAATATCATACTAAAATTATTTAAGTCATATGTTTCTTTGATTGTTTGATTAGTGCATAAGGGTATCATGAAAAAGAGCATCTTTTTAAGACTATATTGTTGCATCATTGATTTTTATTAGCGCATCGTGTGTTACAATAAGGCATCCTATTGAGTATGATTAGGCAATATGATTAATTTGTCGAAAGCTCTGTTTGAGCCTTTGTATGTTTGGTTAGTGTATTGAAATATTAAGGCATCTGTATTGAATATTTTAGTGCATCTATATTAAAATATTATGAGTAAATATGAATATCCAGGTTATGTGTGTGTGTTTGTACGCCTAATGCAGTAGCTCGTACTCTTAAATGTGACGTATATGTACTATAAACAAACAAATGCCCTACTTCTAACAAACATATGATGTAAACACATAAAACTTCGCGTTCATATTAAGGCATTTGTTTGTCATATTAAGGCATTTGTTTGTCAGATTTAGTGCATCTGTATGGTGAGTCTCAGATGTTTTTCATTCCGTCCATCATGCTACATATCTGCTATGTATATTTTAGTTCTTCCAAATCTCTTACTATTATTTTTATTGTATTTTTATGTGTAGGTCTTTGCTGATATACCTGCTGATGCATTTAGGAACTCCAAGTCAGGACATTTGGCAAGGATTTATTATTGTAAGTCTTGCATTTAGTTTCTAAACTTATAATGTTCCTTTATTTTATCCTTAGTTTTACGTATCAGTATTAATAAGTATATTGTATTAAGAAATCTGTTTGTTTGTTAAGGAAATATGTTTTAAGAGTGTATTAGGGCATCAGTTTAAGAATGTATTAGGGCATCAGTTTAAGACTGTATTAGGGCATCAGTTTAAGAATATATTAGGGCATCAGGGTATCATGGAAAGATCATATGTTTGTATGTTTGATTAGTGCATCAAAATTTAATGAAAATAACATCTTTTTTGTTAGATAATATCATACTAAAATTATTTAAGTCATATGTTTCTTTGATTGTTTGATTAGTGCATAAGGGTATCATGAAAAAGAGCATCTTTTTTAAGACTATATTGGTGCATCATTGATTGTTATTAGCGTATCGTATGTTACAATAAGACATCCTATTGAGTATGATTAGGCAATATGATTAATTTGTTGAAAGCTCTGTTTGAAGCCTTTTTATGTTAAAAATTAGGGCATTTGTGTTAAGGCATATGTTTGGTAAAATTAAGGCATATGTTTGTTAGAATAAATGTATTGTATTAAGCCATGTGTATTGTATTAAGGCATATGTTTGTTAAAATTAAAGCATCTGTTTGAAATGTTTTAAGGCATATATTTAGTTATTTTTTTATGTGTATGTATGGCAAATGTTTATGAATAAATGTTTTGCTTTCAAACATGTTAAGTCGCTTTTATATTCACAATTTTCAACTTCAAAGAACCAAATCTGTACTAGTTTAATGGTGAAGTTTGGGACCAAATTTAATAAGACAGTTAAACGAGTTCAGATCAGTACAGGTTTATGTAGTTATTAGTTATTTTTTTGATACAACGCGAGGCAAACATAGAACATCATTTTTTCACCAAACAAGTTTGTTTAAGTGTTGGGACCCTTTTAAATCAGAATCCTGGTTATATTACTTCACCTCTATAACAGAGAAAAAACAAACTAATTTTGAGATCTTAACTTTCTGTAAAACTAACTTCTTTACCTGTATATATAGTGCTTTAATTAGTAAAGGTGACAAGATGGGCGGGTTGGGTAAGGGATCAAAACAAGACTCGGTTTGCATGGTTAGGTATATCTGACTTTGACTGTTGTGCAAGCAGTGGTTGTAGAAAAGATAATTTATCTAGTAGTTAATAATGATATCACCAAACACATTTTGAGATCTTAACACGGGCATATGTTTGTTGATTTAATACATTTGTTTAAATATTGCTTGCATTCGGCGTTTAAGTCGATGCTATGAGAATGTTAAGACATATGTTGTGTAGTTTAAGGCATTCACATGTTTAGTTTAAGGCATCTGTGTGAATACATTCAGGCTTCTGTTTGTTTAGTTTAAGGCATCTGCTTGTTTAGTTTAAGGCACCTGAATGTTTATTTTAAGGCATCTATGATAAATTTAAGGCCTCTGTGATAAATTTAAGGCATATGTTTGTTTATTTTAAGGCATCTGTTTGTTTAGTTTAAGGCATATGTTTGTTTAGTTTAAGGCATCTGTGTGAATATCTTAAGGCATATGTGATAAATTTAAGGCATCTGTTTATTTATTTTAAGGAATCTGTTTGTTTATTTTAAGGCATATGTTTGTTTAGTTTAAGGCATCTGTTTGTTTAGTTTAAGGCATATGTTTGTAATTAATTTTAAATTTGTATACCATTTGGTGGTGGTGGACCTATTTATTAGTGCATCCGTTTGAGATACTTTAGTGCATCCATTTATTATGATCTCGAGAGTAGTAATTATGATTATGGATATAAATGCAAAATACTTGATCGTTTTTATAACTTCAAGCGCCATCTTATGCTCATTGTGCATTTCATATCACTGAAAATGAGTGAAAGTGTAAATATTGCATCTGAGTCGACTCATACCAGTTACTTATGCTCATTTTATGATTATTTATAATCTAAAGATTGGATTGATTAAATGTGTTTGTACGTTACAATTTCAGGGTATGGTAAAAAGGATTTGACTTGCATCATATGTCAGCAGTTATTATACCTTTCTGTTGTTGGATGTAGTTGCAGATCTTCTGCTTTTGTTTGTCTCGAGGTAAGAAATTTTATGTGCTTACGTTTAAGGAAATTGCATATGTTTAAGAAAATGGACGGCCAAATGTAGATCCTTTAGTACAATAATGATCATTTAAGCACAAACTAATATCCCAAGACTTCCAAATCAAAACCACAAACTATATTGAAATACTTTTAGACAATGATTGAGTTATTTTTATCGGATATATTAATTTTAACACACTCATTTGATAAGATAATGATGATGATTAATACAAAAAACAACAGTGAAAAGTAGAGAAACAAATCACATAAAGTTAAGTCAGTATGTTATTTAAAAATCAGAGAAAAAAATGGCCACTTTATATTAGGATGGAAGAATTGTTACCCATTTGTAAGTCGACATTTGCATAAACATATTCATTGACCCAAAAAAGGGTTATATTTATGTGTTTGAAAATGCAAGATTAGTTTGCGCTTACTTTACATTTTTTAACAGAACCTTCACCTCTGCATACTACTGCTATCGTTGAAAGATGCACCCTTAAGTTGGTCGATGAGTATAAGTACATGTTATGCCAAGCCACTGAGCCTTTATCAACCATCCTCGAGTATATAACGTAAGTAAATATATTTATCCTTCCAAACATAACAGTTCTCCTATTTCATTGGAAAGCTACCTATAGTTTTAGCTGCATGATAAAATTGTCACAATTGATTAATCAGAAAATCAGTTTTTTTTCATGCATACATTTACTGCTTATTTGTCTTTATAACGCAAAAAACCAATTAGGTATGTCAAAATCATAAAAGCTTTTTGAACGGACTTATTTAATTGCATCCGATTTGAGGTACTTTAGTGCATTCGTTTGATAAAAATTTAGTGCATCCGCTTTGAGGTACTTTAGTGCAGAAAACCAAATTGTTTATATAATATAACAATAAACTAATCAGTTTAAATGTAGCTGTTAGTTGTCTTGCATGTGGACTGAATAGTTGCTGTAAGTTTTGAAGTTACAAAATAGTAATATACATCCTTTGAAGTTTTTCGTTGTGTATGTTTAGCGGATGTGGTAGTCTTGTAACCATTTTTGAACTTATTTTAAGCATACCAATTTATCCAGTTTTGACTTTTGAACCTTTACCGGCCATTGTTTAATTTTCTTACTGGCAATTTCTGCTCTACATGATGAGAATGATGGGATTTGGGAATGGACGTGGTTCAATCGGTTATCTACCATCTTCCACTTGCAGCGCTTACTGAGAAATAAAATTATTTGTATGCATGGTGGTATAGGAAGATCAATAATTTGTAATCCTTATGCCTGTATTTTAGATTCAATATGAAACACATTTGAACCATAAATATATTTTAGTGCATCTGTTTGTATTTTTAGTGCGTCCGTTTGAAGTACTTTAGTGCATTGGTTTGTATCATAGTAGGGCATCAGTTTAATGTTTTTGGATTAAGTTGAGTTTTGTATCCTAATCATATATGAAATCAAATTACTTTTGCGCTATCTAGGCGTTATGGTGGGAGAATACTCTTCTCGTATTAAGGCTTGGGATGACGTTATTCTTAAGCTTAGATCTCGCCTCTCTAAGTGGAAGGTGAAAACCCTTTCGATAGGCGGTCGTCTAACTCTCTTGAAATCCGTTCTTGGGGCATCGCCGATTTATAATATGTCCATTTTTAAAGTCCCTACAGGTGTCTTGAAGGTTATGGAGTCTATCCGCAGCCGGTTTTTTAATGGTGCGGACCAGTCGGAAAAAAAAGTTACATGGGTCGCTTGGAATAAGGTTTTAGCTTCAAAAAAACATGGTGGTTTAGGAGTCTCGAGTTTTTTTGCTCTTAACCGTGCCCTCCTTCTCAAATGGGTTTGGCGTTTTGTATCCCAAGATGGCTCGTTATGGTATAAAGTCATTCGTGCGCTTTATGGTTCTTCGGTGGAAACTCACTCGACTAGTCTATCCTCTAACTGGTGTTCAATAATGAGGGAAGTCAATAAGTTAAAAGGGAAAGGTTTTGATTTCTGGTCGCATTGTAAAAAACGCATTGGTAATGGTGATGATTCGAGATTCTGGTTCGATTGTTGGATCGGAGACGTTCCTCTTCGTGTCAAATTTCCTCGCTTGTTCGCATTGGACCTGAACAAAGAAGCCTCGGTGGCTGTTAAGCTTAGTGCTCCGATAGATATTTCGTTCCGTAGAAATGCTCGGGGTGGTATCGAAGAACATCTGTTGGCTGATTTGACTTCTTTGATGGATTCGGTGACTTTATCGAATTCAGGTGATCGATGGGTTTGTGATTTGGTTAGCGATGGTAACTTCCGGGTTAAGGAGATTCGTAACTACATTGATGATCTTTTCCTTCCGCATCAAGCTGCCCAGACTAGATGGATCAAATACATCCCTATTAAGGTTAACATCTTCGCTTGGCGAGCTCGGCAAGATTGTTTACCGACTCGAGTTAATCTGATTCGCAGAGGCATCACTATTGAGTCGTCTCTTTGTCCGGTTTGTTCAGTCTGCGAGGAAGATGTTTGCCACATCTTCTTCCGTTGTGATTTGGCTCAGCTTGTTCTTCGTCGCATATGCAGATGGTGGGGATTAGATCCTCATGACTGGTCATCGTTCCAAGCGTGGCAGTCTTGGATTCTTTCGTTTCAATTCTCCTCTAAGGTCAAAGCTATGTTGGAGGGAGTGTTCTTCGTATCTTGGTGGTTTATCTGGAACTTTAGGAATCGGATCATTTTTGAAGAATCTCCTCCAAGACGTTCGGAAATTTTTGATGCTATAGTTTTTTGTGCTTTCAATTGGTGTAAAAGTCGTTGTCATACGACGTTTTCTTGGGACGATTGGTTAAAAAATCCCCAATTTATTTCCTTGTATTGTTTTCTTGCTCCTTGCTAGTTTAATAAATTTTTGCCGTTCAAAAAAAAATAGATAGGTTAAGGGGTTTTTTTTAGTTTTATTTTTCAAAAATATATATTAAACTTCAATATTTTTTTTATTAAATCGTACGTATGTCAAGAGTGTATCAATATTTGGTTCGTTTTGTTCGTAATCAATATGGCTTTTCAACGATATATTTTTTATTAAAGAAATCGCAAAATATCTGTTAAATATTTGATAAATAAAGTTTGCTATAAAAAAATCGTATATAGCAAAAGTTTAGGGTAGTTTTCGTAACTTTTAAATATCATTGATTTCTCCATTAATAACCACAACACTACCTACACTTATACATATTTAACTTTGAGTAAACTTTATGGTAGTTTTTAAAGTTATTAGATACGTTAAGGGTGTTTTTTGAAAGTTTTTTTTAATATACATTAAACTTCAATTTTTTTATAGACTCATGCATACGTAAAAAACGTATCAATATTAGGCTTGTTTTTTGGGTAAAGGGGGAATTCCCCGGTAAAATAATATTAGGCTTGTTTTGTTCGCAATTCAGTGACATTTTCAGAGAGATATTGTTTTTTTTAAAACCGCTATATATTTGTTTTAGATATATTTTATAAATAAAGTTTGTTATATAAAAAAGTCGTAATTAGCTTAAGGTTCAAGGTAGTTTTGAAAGTCGTTGCATAGTTTTTTTTTTGGTAAAAGGTTTTACACCTGTAATTGTATTCACACCAAAACAATAAAGTTGAGTACAAAGGAATATGACCAAGTGTCATATTTACCTAAACGCACTACATATGCTAATCGGTTGACAAAACAAAACCATGCTAATCAAAAGTGCTAATTATAGAACAGAAAGACTAGAAAAAATAAGCCATAGGGATACATCCCCACTAAAAGCCCAATGAAAAACAATGGTAGATGACCAGGAGACACTATCCATTTCCATCAGAATTAGTTTCAGTCGAAATCTTCCAAACTTCCAAGGCCTTCGCAACCTTCAGGGACTTCTTGAACCGAAGACAGATAATCTTTAAGCGAACAGTAGCAATGATTGTATCTCTTACTTAAACTACATTTCTAGCCTTCTTCTTGAAAATACGGTTGTTACGTTCCTGCCATATGTAATAAGCAGAAGCCGCAACCACAAGACGAGAACAAATACTCCTGGCTGAATTTGTTGATGATAAATGGTATAACCAAGAAAGGATATTGGCCATTCTTAAATCAATATGTTCCATAGCATCATACTTTCGAACATAGCTCCAAACCTGTGTAGAAAAATGGCATTCAAAAAATAAATGCGAGTGAGAATCCGATTGGGTATTACACAGAGGACAATGAAGCAGGTTTAAGTTAATATTGCTACTAACATCCCATTGCCTCAAAACATCTTGCGTCTTGAGCTTAATTAACATTACGAGCCACATATGAAAAGCGTGACGTGGAATACATTGCGAGAACCACACAATATGCACCCAAAGCACTACGGCACTTCTTGGACGGATTGAGTCCCAAACTAGACTCACCTAGAATGGTTTTAGATTACAATTATTATCCCTCCAAAATAACATGTCATCTTGTTATGGTCGAGCAATGGAGGCTGTATGTCTAGCCAGTCGGCTTGCCAACTACATTCACCATTATGCATAACATCCACCACTTTGTCCTTCATGGAAAAACCATGGTTTGTTATTTGGTGGAGTGTTTTAACTTGATTTAGTGGACATTCGTTACACCATCGATCAAACCAAACAAACGCCGTTGTGCCATTACCAATTTGATACCACATGTACGGTTTAATTGTGTCACGTATTTGAAGTAGCTTGCGCCACCCCCAACTGACACACGCTCTCATCGGGACATCCTAAAATCGTCGTTGCATAGTTTGTGAGCTTGTTTTGTAAATATGTTTTTTTCTACACCAAACAGCATCGTTGGGTTTCAGGGTATTAAACAACGTCATTTTCTATACTAATTGCCTTCCTTTGCGCTTTGAAGTGTTAAACGACGTCGTTTTTCGGCTTTGCGACATGACGTTGTATCGCTCCGTGATTGATGGTATATATAATTCCAATACTTACTATATGTATTAGGAACTTTTTACATAGGGATTTTTGAAATCCTTTCCTTTTATCATTTTTTTCTTACTATTAATTGTTAATTAAAATTAGATGATTTTTGATTGTTTACGTATTCTTATATTAGATAAATAGATTTTGTACTTATTAAAAAAGGTAGATAATTGCTTTTCTTTTATATTTATATTTGTTTAGTTTATAATATTGTTCGTGTTGAATGTTATTTGAAATTTTCTTTTATTTATTTTACTTAAAAAGAGATCAAGTGAGAAGAAAAATTAAAATAAAAAAAATAAGAAAGATTTTTTGCTATACATTTTAAATAGGAAGGATAATTGGGAGATGCATCTATTTTTATAGATGCATCTTAAATATGTGGTTATAGTTTCTTCTCGCGATTATCATTTTATTTTTTCTTCTCATTTGATCATTACTCTAGTTTAATAATAATAGTTATATTTTAGAAACTAAAGTTCTCGAGGATCTATAACTTTATATATAAAACTCAATTTAAGATTAACTGCTTTTTTTAAAGTTTTAGGTTTGATTTGATTTTTTTTATTAAACGAGTTGAAAAATGACCCGCGCGTTGCGGCGGGGGTAACATGTTACTGCAGCGTAGATAGCAAGAAGGTATGGTATATACCAAAAGTATTTTCATATTTTCCTATATACAAACATACAATTTGAACTTGACGGAACTTATCAGATCGCCACTAATAAATAAAGTATTCAATGGTATCAATATCCGTCAACTATGCTTTTAAACCGACAAATAATGTAATTATTAGGAACACTTTAAAATGACCACCAAGAATTGCATTATGCTAAAATAAAGAATACCAAACTGAGAAAATAAACGGTGTCATAACTTTAACTTCAAACAACTAAAAGTTTTCCAAACGACAGTGCATATGATAATTGAAGAACAACAAACTCAAAACTCACCTTTAAATGACAAACATTTCAAACTTAAGTGGTCAGCTCCATGATAGCACTCACGATGTCCTCATTGTGCGTCTTGAGAGCCTTGACAGCCTTTGGCCTTGACACACCAGCTTGTGTGATAACCAAATCAATGTCTCGTGGCTCAACACCAGTCGCATCAACCTACCTTCTCTTCTTCTTGAACTGCCTGTGCAGCAGAGGCAGCAGAAGCATCTTCCTTTCCCATAAATGAACTCATATCAGGCATTCTAAACTGTTGCGCAGTTTGAGCCTGGAGTTGTGAGCTAAGGTCCTCCATCTTTGCCTCTCCAAAAATCACATAGGTTTCTGAATTTGGGCTTTTAAAAACATCAGGCTTCAAGATGTAAAACATCATCTGTATCAACACCATTAAGTGCACATCATAAACAATTTTTCCCCAATCCTATGCCTCTAAAATGTTGACACATAATGTATAATGATCACTACATATTAGAAACTCGATTCAATTTTACTATTTTGAAGCAATATATGCAATATAACACATAATGGAGCGTTTTCTACCTGAAGTATTACTTACAGTATACATTATGACTCCGTTATACTTAATTAAGTTTCTAATATGTAGTGGCATTCACCTTTACAGCATTTTCTACCTGAAGAAAGTCATACCGTAAGTAGTTATAAAATAAAATTAGGTGTTTCTTAAGTTAACAGACAGTACCTAACAATAGAACCATAAACCTTGTCTTCACAGTCTTCCAAGTCGAAACTGATGTTCAAGCTGTGCCACCATTGCTTCGTGATCCTGATAAGAACACATGAACACCATCATTATCTATCGAAGAGAGTGAATGACCACATAGACCTAAACTTTATAACGCATACCCTATGACGACAATGATGATTGGGAAACTACGATTGCAATAATCGCATCAGATTCCAAAAAAGAGTATTGCAAATATAACCCAGACTAAAAATTTCAGACGTATACCATTAATACAGGTCAGTTTTGACCCATATTATACAAACAATGACTCGTGCTGAAGTAACTTACACAAATGACTCGGCGGCGTCTGTAATTTCATCAATATAACATCTTTTGGAAAAATCTGAAAAAGCGAGCATCAAAAGTAAAAAAACATCAAATGGTAAAGCAGAAAAAAAAACGATGTCAAAACCGTTATAGTACTACTACACCGAAGTCTGGTACTCGAACCGGCAAGAACGGCCAAGTCATGATTCTGCTAAGGGAAATCGGTTCCAGGAACCCAAATTTGGTTCCCTTCATATTCAATGACTTTAAGTCACCCCCTGATCTCGGCATCAACTATATGTCCCTATGTAAAATGTGTGTCCACCATACCAGCTAGCAACACATATCAAGAAAGCAAGCGTAATTCTCATACTTTGACCGTTTTTCAAACTCCATATTCTATAACTTTAACCGTTTTTTAAACTCCATATTCTATCAAATGTCAAACTTACCGATACTCGTATTCAAGAAAACACTCTATAAAATAAAAGGGTCCGAGGAAGCGGGGTTACCTTAGCGGTTGTAGGCTTAGAGAAGTGCTGAAGCATAAAAGCATCCAGTATATTTTCCGAAATATCGTAAAGTTTCTTGACGGTAGTGAGGACCACATCAGGTCCAAATGACAGCATTGTCGCCCCCCTTTCTAAGCTTGTCTATGAAGGCACTGTGAACACCATCACATCTTGTACCCTTTCTAAGCTTATGTATGAAAGCACTGTCAACACTCTTTATACTTGTCGTTCCTGAAAAAGTTATTGTGAAAATTCATCAGGGAAAAAAACTGAGGTTTAGGGAATTTTTAGCTAAAAGTGGTTTTTCATACATTTTGGGCTTTCTATTTGGGAGTCGACTTACAGAACATTGCTTTAGGCATTTCGTTCGGGTCATTTATATTATTAAGCAAACAGGCATTTCGCTTGGTTACGAACAAACCCGACAACAATATCCCAATGAGGTCAATACCTTCGACCTTCACTTCGTTCTTGTGTTCTAAAGCTGGCACCTACGACACGAATGACCACATCAGATATACAATTGTACACAGATCAATTTTCCCATTACTATAGTATCTTAGCTATCAAACATGATTAACATCGATCATGAGCACTTCTCATTTACAAATGCTCCTATAGAAATATCATATTTTGGTTCAAGTATTTGCTCGTATGATGTTATCTGATTTCGGCTTATATTTTATAAGCATGAATTTTCCGGCTTATTTTGATACATATATAAGCCCATAAATTTCAAAAGGCAAAACCACAAAAGTTCATAAGCCCAAAAATAAGTTTAGACAAACACCCCTTATAAGCAGATAAACATGTTAAAAAGAACCAATCACAAACACCGTCGAAAGAAGAAAATAATACATCATTCTTAATCAAGTAATTACATAAGAGAACCTTTAAAAACCTGAACATCCAAAAATACATAATCCTAGAGGCGGACAAAATAATACCTGTTCAGAGGAATCATTCTTAGTTATGCAAAACTGATTCTTTTGTTAGTGGAGATTCAGTGATGATTTATGGAGTCGGTTTGTGTGGATGAATCTGGAAGAGTGACGATTGGTGAATAAATGGATGGTTTTGGAAATAAGTTTCAACAGGGTGGAAGAAGCTTTAAGATGCATGGGCATGTGTTTTTTATTAATGGGGCGGTGAGAGACATAGAAAAAGAGAGAAGATAAAGCCAGGTATTGGATCAAACTGAACAGGCTAAACTAAGCCCATCATCAAAACGGCAGAAAGGGTTGTCGTTTTTGTAATGATAATTAGTATACTTTATAATGTTTAATTTTATCATGTCTTAAAATCAAGTAGTCAAACGTTTTTCCTTGAGTGAAAATAGATTATGTAAATTGGTTACAAATGATGTACTCTTTTCGTTAAATAAAAATTTTCGACCTTGTAATCAAAACATGTACTAATTACTCAATTCTAGTTAATTTCTATACTAAGTATGAGAGTAAAAACAACTTTTTATCAATCAAAATTAGCATCAATTATACATATCATAATTGTTAAATTTTAATTTGTAAACATTTTTATTATAGACAAATAATTTGTTTATTCTGTAAATTTTTTGTAAAGTTCTCTTATATATAGTTACCATAACATATTGAAAACTTACTAAATGCATGCTAAATAAACATTCTATTATAAACATACTGAAAACTTTCCATAGATAAACCGCATGTTGGGTTTGATAAATCTATAGAATCTAATTGATGCAGAGTTTATCAAAGTTATTCTCATTGGTGTCTTTCATACCACCACCTCTCTCTTTCTTCTAAAATATGCTCTAACCAAGAAGAACAAAGCAAAGCATGCAGGCAAAATATGGCTAAAAATTTCACCCGATAGACATTATCACAAAATCCCAACATCATGGCTTTACAAGTTAAATCTCAATTTATATCATCTATCGGTACTCTCAAGAAACCGATATGTGTGTCAATCGATTATCTGTTGTATCCAAGCGTTGTGAAGATGATCCAGCAAAATTCCAGTTCAAAACATATCTTCTTTGTGTCAAATATTTGGAACTTTATCACCTAGAAGGGGTATTTGATAATCCCTACACCTTTTTCCACCATCGTCACAGGCTCATGTGCTGTTTTAAAAGAGCTAAAAACTACATGCTTGTAAAAACCAAAGGGAATGATGTGCTTGAGGATATGAAGAAAGTTTGGAATTTTTCATAAATCGAAGGTGTAACACCCCCTTATTTGACAAATATAGCAGCGAAAGCTAATCTAGGGTATTACTTCAAAGTTCAACAGACATAATCATAGAAAACGACTCATAAAGAGAAGTTTTGGAAAATTTAGTTATCATTCATTTATTCATCAGAGTTTTACAAAAGAGAAGTCTCAAAATCTAGAAACATAGAGTTTGAATAATAGCAGTTTAGCCATCTTTAAGTTCGTGCCACTCTGTGCCATAAGTTGCTCAATTACTTGAGATAAACATGCTAAAAAGATCAACACAATGGTTGAGTGAAATTCAAAGGTTTAAGATAAATAGTTTGAATACAAGTCACCATAATCAGTGGGTTACGTTGTTATATACCCATAACAGTAATAATTGCATGCATTTACAATTATCATGGAAAACAGTATTATATTATTGCCCTAAGCTCATGACACCAAAGCCTTGAGAAATATGATATTCACAAGTAGTTGCCCCAATGGGTGCCTTTGCCAAACACCCGCAAGATATTCAAATGAAGTGCGTTTGGTTACCAATACCAACGGGGGAGTTCAGTCCCAAATAGATCTATTCACAGCATTCGCCCTTACTCCGCAGAGTAATTAACGGTTCATGATAGTGGGGTCTTAATGGCAAAAGTAGGTACTTAGGCAATAATACATCAGGATAGCATACAATTGGAAAAACACTTGTATTCATGGTTTATAGCATGTATCTCTCTCGCGGGTTTATGAAACATTTCAAGAGATTTAAAATGTGAGGCTACGAACTCACCTTAACAGGAAAATCTGATTGATGGCAAAAGTATTTCAAATGAAATGCGTCCGTATGGTAGTACGATGTTATCTACCCGGGCGGAAAAGTTCAGTATCAAATGAAATGTAAACAACCTCGTCACGCAACCTGAGGTAATATGTCAAGTCTTAGTTTAATTGTTTATGTTTCAAAATTTCATGAAGTTTAACATACATATTACTTTGATTTATTTATGGTAAATATTGTATCACCATTCGGGCTATCATAATTCAGATGTCATGCAGTAAACGTTTGAGGAGCCAGGACACTTTAAATCGTAAATCCAGCAAACTCGTCAAAACGTATACTCAAATGAAACCCCTCACATGAAATTCCCTAGTAACGTGACACGTTATAGTTTTAAGTTTCTTCAAAAGCTAGTCGATAATAAATTACGTTTAATATATAACGTAATTGTTTTATAATGTTACGATCGATGATTAATAACGACAAATGTGTCAGGTTTTAATAAAATCGAGTCTTATAATATTTATATATATTTTTATAATTTATATAAAAATAATATATTTTATATTTTTAAGAATGCAAAAATGGCAATAAATACCCTTGATTTATATACTTTTGCAAGTTTAATCCTTTATATAAATAACTTTATATAAATTAATCCATTGACTTTAAAACTTGGCAAAACAACCCCTTGTAGTTATGACTTTAGGATAATGACATTTTTGACCGAAAACTATAAAATTTCATAAATTTACAATATATACCCTTGTGCATGAAAATATTTGCAAATTCAGTCCAAAATTCATAATCTTAATATTTTTTAATATAAAAAGTAATTTGCAGGTTATAGCTTACTATGATAAGCTAAAATAAGTAACTTTTACGAGCTTATAGCTTATGAAAAGAGCTTGAGAGCTTAAAAGCTTAAAAAGGGTACGTTTGGTTTAGGAAAACCAAAACGCATGGGTTTGTGATTCAAGAGCTTAAACAAGAGTTTACATATGATCTTATAGAACTTATTAAGGATTTAAAACATAACATGAGCTTATGGAACAAGCTTTTGAGCTTTCTTGAGCTTATATGAGTCGAATGGGCTTATTTGGGGTCATATAAAATGAAATTAGGGTTTTAGAACTAGGTTTAGCATGATTTAGGGTTAGTTTAGCATAAATGTATTGTTAAGTGAGCTTTTAATACATGCTAAAGAAGTTGTACAAAAATTAGAACAACATTGGAGGGAAAATGAGCTTGTTTGAATTACTGCTTCACGAAATTATACATTGAGCTTTAATAACTTGTACATTTGACTTGGAGGGAAAAGATATTCAAATGTGGTGCTATGATACTTGTACATATGCCTTGGAAACTTGTACATTGATATTGTATGTAAACTTTACATATAATTAGGGTTTTGATATAAACGTTAATGGATCAAGTTTATTTAGTAATAATGTCATGAAAACTACGTTAAATAGATAATGTACATGGTATAGTGGATATTAGAATATTGACTTGACATATTAAGACGTTTACTTGATATAAACGTAGATAGAATTTGTGTAGGTAGTTGCGTGAACTTGTTTACTTTAGAAATGCAAGTTACGTTGCATAATGAGATAAAGCAAAAAATTCTCTATAAAAAGATGGCATCTAATTTAATAGATGGAAATTACATGGCATTTAATTTAATAGATGGATATTACATTGATGAAAATACTGAGTTGTTATAGTCTCCCAACCTTAAAGAAATCTCGTCCCGAGATTTAGTTGGACTTTGAAGTGATGTTGGAAAATAGATGTGAGTATTTAGCACGAATTTCATCTTCGCGTTCCCACTTAAATTATGGTCCTCTTCTAGAGTTCCATCTGACTTTGACTATAGGAATACGACTTTGTCTTAGTTGCTTGACTTCTCGATCCATAATCTTTACTGGTTCTTCCACAAAATTGAGTTTGTCGTCGAGCCGAAGCTCTTTCATTGGAATGACGAGAGATTCATCAGATAAGCATTTCTTTAAATTAGAAACATGGAAGGTATTGTGGACATTTCTGAGTTCTTGAGGAAGCTTAAGTTTATATGCCATTGGGCCGACCCTTTTAAGGATCTTAAAAGGTCCAATGTACCGGGGATTAAGCTTTTCTTGTTTTCCAACTTGGAATTCTAAAGGCTTTCGTCTTAACATAACACGATCTCCAACTTGGAATTCTAAAGGCTTTCGTCTTAT
>BQNB010108355.1:2546-22969 GCA_026074375.1 Tanacetum coccineum
TTATATATGTAAAGCATAGTGATGCTGGTAATTTGAGTAACGATATTTTGTAAAGATACTTATACCCTTTACCGTGTATGTCTACCCCAGCTTATGTTGATTCGAAGACTATCACCCTGGCTGACGGAGCTCAGAGCTCCCGAGTGCCCGTCCCTTTACCTGATGACCCCTATGTAGCGGTTAGGCAGGCACAATTAGTTGATACTGAGTCAAAGCCAGAGGAGGCTCCCTCAGAGGCAGAGGGGTTGCAGTCATTAGGTTCTAGAGTACCCCTTCTGGGTGAGGAGTTTGAGGCTTTTGAGCCGTCAGGTACTAGGACTGATTCATCCCATTCATCAGCTTCATTGGATTCCACCGCACCACTGTCACCCGATCATCCACTTACTCATGTTTTACCTACCCCTACACCTACCCGAGCCTCATTTCACCGTAGGACAGCGCGTATGACCGTGCGTGTCCAGCCCGCCATGTCCCCTGGCCATTCAGCCAGAGTGGCAGAGGCGATGGCTTTGTCAGATTCAGCCTTCCGTAAGAGGTATAGATCCTCTTACGAGACACCATCACCATCTTCGACCCTTCCAGTGCGGAAGAGGTATAGAGGTACATCTGAGCTCATATTAGATACCGATAGTGAGGGGGACGAGTTAGGAGATGAGGATACTGATGAGGATAGGGAGGATGAGAGTTCGGATGCAGATGATGAGAGAGAGAGAGAGATCAGAGGACGAGGGTCCTGGTTTAGAGAGGAGTGAGGAGGAGGCTGTACCCGAGGGTCAGCAGCAGGCAGCCCCGGCTGCGGATACAGCCGTGGGTGAGCCTTTAGGACTTGGTTATGGGGCGTTGAGACGTCGAGAGTTAGCAGTAGAGGAGGATCAGGTACTCAGTACGTTCGAGATAGGTCAGAGCTCTGGGTCTATGCCAGAGCAGCAGGGAGCAGAGAGGGTGTCTGCGTTTAGACAGCCCACACTTACTTCATGGGTAGATTCTGAGGATGGCAGAGTTTACACCGACATACCAGTTTATGTACCACCAGTTGCACCTATTCAGACACCGTCGTCTCCTGAGTGGTCGTCTGGTTCCTTGCCTATTTTACCATCATCCCTAGTAGTCCCATCACTCATAGCTTCACTAGTGGCTACCCCAACAGCCACCATGTCGGTAGATGAGGATCAGTTTATAGAGATGGGGGCGCAGTTAGAGCTTTATGAGAGCATACTCTAGGATCACACTCAGCGTTTGGACGCACTGCCACCTACCTTGTTTGTGGATATTGATAGGGATGTGAGGGAGTTGTATACTAGGTCAGGAGCGGTTAGAGATGAGATCTTCTTGCAGAGGTACATGTTTAGGAGTTTAGAGCGAGAGCAGGAGAGGGTTGCAGTGACTTTTGGGGCTTTATGGAGGCCAGTGTTGGCATTAGAGGCATGGGCAGGTCAGACTGATGCACAGAGAGCAGCTATGTGGCATGCTATATATGATATTCAGAGGGAGAACCATGATTTGAGGATGCAGCTTGCTGAGGAGAGGCGCGAGCGATTAGAGTTGGCAGATCATGTTGCCAGGATGGAGAGGAGACATGAGTCTAGAGAGGAGTAGTAGGATGTGTAGAGGCTGATTTAGATTTTTGTATAACACTAAACTGAGTGGCATCAGTTAGTGTCGGATCTAAGTTAGGTAGTTAATTTGTGATAGTTATGAACTGATTATTATTAGTCAATAGTTGACTCTTGTGGAAGTCATAGTTATTATGGTAGAAGGATGATTTGTACAGAAATTTTTAGGAGAGTAATGAATGGAAGTATTCTTATTTATCCTGGATAGATAGACATGTTCAGCGCTTGCGAGCATGGTTGCCATTTTTTCGTAAACTTGAAACATATTCGAGTTGCCCGACTTTACTGATACGATAGAAAGTTAAGTAGTTAAGTGGAACACCGTGAAGTCACAGGAGACTTGATAAAGTTGTAGTGAATAAATTTGAAATCCAACCACTTTCTTCTCAAAGGAATGGGAAATTTTAAATGATGTCATGGCCTTTCTAGAAAGGTGGAACCTAGAGTACTCAACTAGGTATGATTACTTGAAAAGGTTTGAGTAGATACTGGTAAGTAAACCATGGACGGCTTGAAAGAGTAGATTGGTAGTGTGAGATTGGTAGTATGAGATTTGTAGTGCGAGATTTGCAGCATGAGATTGTTGGGATTAGTATGAGAGTTATTAAGGGGAAATCATCAAACTAAGGAGATAGTAGAAAAGACTTGTTATCCCACTAGTTAATCCATTACACATCTATAATCTATACCAAGATGCTAGAAAATAAGATATAATCTTAGAGAGAGAAAGTAGAGAGAGAAACAATTAGTGGAGGACCATTTTGTTGAGTTGAGGAACAAATTTTATCTGTTGACTAAGAGGTA
Source organism: Tanacetum coccineum (assembly GCA_026074375.1). Taxonomy (NCBI): domain Eukaryota; kingdom Viridiplantae; phylum Streptophyta; class Magnoliopsida; order Asterales; family Asteraceae; genus Tanacetum; species Tanacetum coccineum. The sequence goes on from BQNB010108355.1 coordinate 4,964, forward strand.
TAGGGGATTAGAGGTGATTAGAGTGTGAATTGTCGTGGGGGGTGTGCGGGAGATGTGGTACTTTAAAGGGGTGTGGTGGGTTCGACGATTGGAACGGACGTCTGTTCGGGGTGGAGACTAGGTATGTAGCGCCGGTGTGGGGGTTTGTTAGATGGGGTTGAAATGTATGGAGAACCATAGAGTATATCTGGGATGTTTGATCTCGGTGGAGGGGGGTCTTCCGGTTGATAGAGTGGCAGTTTTCGGAAACATTGGATGTAATGAATTAGTGGATTTAGATTAGTAGAGAATTGATGAATGTGGGTGGAGGACATGGCGTGTGGATTACTTATTTTGCGTAAAACGGTTACGGTTTAACCGGTGGTGTTAGAGGAGATTACTATGGATAGGGGGTATAGAGACGTAGGAGTGACGACACGATCACTTATGTGGATTCATCTGTATTTCCATATTCGAATATGTATTTTTATATTTAGTTAAAAATTAATGCTATTCCGGAAGTTTATTTCCCGCATACCCGTAAAAAATCGTCACACAAAGCAACTAAGGACGCGTACCGCAGGCAATTTGACGACAGTTTATATATGAGAACGAGAAATCTAGTAAATTTATTGGGAAGAGTTTTATAATGGGTTTCGAAGTTGGATACGATCTACCCTTTTACATACCAATGTTTTTAAAAAACGTTTGATTTAGAACGTAAATCGTTGGTGTGTGATTTAAAAGTTCTCAAAAAAACAAGTGTTTTCTTGAAATTTTGTAGAAGGCCGAACCGTTATGAAAGTGAAATTTTTTAGGTGCATCTTAAGGAGAGTTCTGGTGTGGGGTTGGTTACATATGGGAATTGGGTTTTGGTCCAAGTTATTTTTTGAAGTATGGAATGCTTTTAAATTTATTTGAAAGGTTTTGGTCAAATTTGGAGAAAAACTCGTATTTTGGGTCCGGACACGTCAAGTAATGGTCGAAATGAATTTTAGAAAGTTTGGTTCGAAGATAGGTCATGTAAATGACCCAGGTTCTTGGAAAAATGTTTTTAAACCCAATAAAAATAATAACTAACTTCGAGTAACGTTGTAACGTGATGAAAAATTTAGTTTTAAGTGATCCCAACACGAAAAGAAGAACACGAACCCCTAATAGGATCCAAATCGGACGAGTAGGGGGCAAGATAGCTATTTTCTAACAATGGTGTCTCAAGATGGTACCCATATATTACTTCACCAACCTAAACATTCATTCATGCATATTAACAAATCAAAACAAAAAAGTATCTCTCTCTATTTCTCTCTTTGTTTTCGGACGACAACACAATGGAAAGAAACATATTTTTTTTCCAAGATTTATCAAGAACACGGGTTGAGAATTATTAGTGGGTTGATAGTTAGTAGTTTCAGGTTATAGAAAAGATATTGGGGTTTGTTTTCTTCGCGTCAAAACGAACCAAGAACCTCCAAATTTGTAAGTTTTCTAAATTAAAATTTTGTTGTACTTTTGTGTTGATAATGGTAAATATATTTTAGTTGTACAAGCGGATCGTCATAAAAATCAAATCTTGAAAACGAAATATGAAAAAGGGTGCGTTTGGGGTCGACGTGAGCAAAGGGAAAAGGAAAAAATATTTGACACTTTAAATTATGGTTGTTGTGGTAATTTTAATTTAAGATTAAGAAGCTTATTTAGGGCTTATTTTTGAATTTTGCTTAAATAATAAGCTAGTCATAGCTTATTTGGTTTCGGGCTAGGATGTTTGGGCTCGGCCCAACACCACTTGGCCCATTTGATGGGGTGTTTGTTTCGGTCTCGGTCCGACAAGGAAAAGGGCTCGACCAATTTGATTTCGGCTTATTATTGGACTTATGGCTTATTTATGTTTCAGCTTATATTTTGGCTTATGGCTTATAGTCTCGGCTTATTTGATTTCGGGCTTATGGCTTATTTATGTTTTGGCTTAAATTTCGAGCTTATGGCTTATTTATGTTTCGGCTTATGGCTTATAGTCTCGGCTTATTTAATTTCGGGCTTATGGCTTATTTATGTTTCGGCTTATATTCGATCATAAGCTTCTAAATTTTTCGGCTTATAATTTCGGCATAGGCTTATTTAAGTTTTCGACTTATGTTTCGAGCTTATGGCTTATTTATTATCTACTTATATATTCGACTAATGGCTTATTTAGTTTTGCTTATAGGATTATGGCTTAATTAGAAGCTTCGGCTTAATATGATTATATGCTTTATGGGTTCGCTTATTTTGCATTGGTTTAAATATGTGCTTCGACTCAATAATTAGTCCCTATGGGGCTTATCAGTTTTATAATTTAGACTATATAAGTTGTTATACTATGTATTAATTTATCAGGCTTAGATATTTAAAACCTTAAAGACACGTTAAGGGCCCAATACCAAGTAATGGACTATATGGGACTCAAACTGATTTTAAAAGAGACAAGATTGGACTAAAAGACGGTGTTAATGGACTAACTTTGGGTCTTTGCGGGCCCAAGAGGAAAAAAAAAAGTGTATAGAATTTCTAAAGAACCGAATCAATGGAAAAATATAGTTAAACGAAGGTGTGAAAATGATTTAAATTGAACGATTTCTGTCACGTTTGGATAAACGCGTTAAAAGTATGAACTTTTTGGCATTTTGTCAGAATTTTGGAAAAATTGTGGAAAATATTGAAATGTAAGGTTTGGAAACCTTGGAAACCTTTTACAAACGAACGAGTCATGTCGAAATTTTGTAAGGTGTCACACTTAGAAATGATATGGAATAATAAATTTTGTGTCGACTCTACTAAAGGACAAAAAAGGGTGACTTTTGTAAATATTTAGTGTTAAGATTAAACGATTGAGCATGGACATACAAAGATGATAAGATTTTCTACCTACCCCGTTAAGCCTGATAAAGAGACGCAAATAATAAAATATTATTAATTTCTTATATATATATATATATATACATATACATATATATAGATATATACATATATATAGATATATACATATATATATATATATACATATATATATATATATATATATATATATATATATATATATATATATATATATATATGAATATACATCGTATATACATATAAATACATATATAAAATATAAACATATATAGAAATTTTTGGAAAAAAATGTGGGAAAAGTAAATGAAATAGATAAGGTTTGGGAACTTTGGAAACCTTTTACAAACGAACAGGTCAGGTCGAAATTTTTGTAAGGTGTCACACTTAGAAATGATATGTAATAATAAATTTTGTGTCAACTCGACTAAAGGATAAAAAAAGGGTGACTTTTGTAAATATTAAGTGTTAAGATTAAACGATTGAGCATGGACGTACAAAGATGATAAGATTTTCTACCTACCCCGTTAAGCCCGATAAAGAGACGAAAATAATAAAATATTATTAATTTATTATATATACATATATATATATATATATAATATATATATATATATATACACACACAATATACCATATACATAAACAATACATATATACAAATGACATATATACATATAGCGTATATAACATATACATATATACATATGATCATATAATACAACATACATAATATACATATACATATATACATATACATATATATATATATATATATATATATATATACATATTTAAATATATGTACTTTAACGTTGCGGAGATGCTTATTCGTTTATTCACGATCTTTGAACTCCCACTTATTTCTCGTGAGATGCTCTTGGACCGTTTGGTCAGTTATTTCGTTGTTGGCTATGTTTTGAGTATTCTGTGTCGATGTCGCACTTAGCCCAAGTGCATTGAGTCATTTTGCGTAATTACCACACAACCATAATAACAAATAAATACTTTAACGTTGCGGAGATCTTATTCATTATTCACGACAATGAACTCCCACTATTTCTCTGAGAGCTCCTTACCCTTAGGTCAAGTTGTTTCGTTGTTGCCTATGTTTTGAGTATTCGGTGTTGATGTCGCACTTAGCCCAAGTGCATTGAGTCATTTTGCGTAATTACCACACAACCATAATATCGAATAAAGGTTTTGTAATGGAATAAAGGTTTTGATATGAGGATAAAGGCTTTGTAATAAGGATTTTGGAGTGAGTTAAAGACAAACGCTTGTACAAATGTTAATAAGATGAAATTAATATTAGGTCATGACCGGGTACTGTTGTAGAGATTATTTGGTTCGTTGAGTAGAGATTATCTATGCGGTTATTATCATCTGTTGAGGTGAGTTCTCGTAGCCCTACTTTTTAAATCTTTTCCATTGGGAGAAAATGATACTCAAATGTGTTTTAAACTGTTTTCTAAACTGTGCAAAATGTAGTTTTGCTTTTGGGACAATTTATGTGCTTATGACTGCTATGTGAATGATATGTGTTGGCACAATATTCTGTGTGGTTCTTCGCCCTAAATATAGCTCCAGCTGGTAGGCTTTAGGTGCGGTATGTCATTCGGGGTCGCGACCCTAAGAGCGGTGGTACACGCTGGTGATAAGACTAGCGGGGATGCTAGGTCTTGGTACATGATTAGCGGGGATGCTAAGTCATGGGTTTGTGATTGTTTTACATATATTTACTGTCATATAACACAATTGTCCTACTGTTTGAGATATTGGCACATCGACTGGGTTTTGAATCAAACCTACGAGCTCACTAACATTATTGTTGACGTTTTCGAGTATCATTTTCAGGTGTGTTGTTAAGAAAGGTAAATGAGAAGTATTGGGGACCAAAGATGAGTACATTTGGGAGTTTTTTGAAGGACAAATATTTGACTTTTTCCAAGGTTGCGAAATTGTAAACTTTTTTATATAAACTTTTATAAATAATGTACGGTATGATATTGTATCTTGTGCTATGTGAATCTTTATGTCGCATTCATGTGTTTCCGTCGCTGACTGGGTTTGACAAATATAAAGAAGATTACAAGAAAAGATAAGAAAACAATGGTAATTAATACTTACAAAAGAGAGAATGATGGTTAACAAGAACAATTAAGAATATCTTCTAAATTTCTTTCACCCAACCAATTTCTTGCATGAACTCTTTTTAAACCATGATGAACATATATTAACACAAGAGAAAAATACACTTCTTTGATGATGATGATGATGAGATTTAACCAAGGAACCTTTACTTAGAAAATCACTTCCTCAACCTAACCAATGTAACCCTTAATAAACTTGCAAAAACCTTAAGAAACACTACTCTAACCTAAGATGGACACAAACCAATAACCTTAGAAAAAGATTTTTTTTGAAGCTTGAAGTGATTCTAACCAAAGAACACTATCTAGTCTTTAAACCTTTAACCTTGAGTAATTATAACTTGAATAATATAACTAGTAAATTTTTGGTGAATATGGTCTTGGTGTTGATGAAGCTCACGGCAACCATAGGGAGGAGAGGTGATAACGCTCAAATTATACATGTTTTTATATGCATTATCAATGATTTTATATATATAATTGGTTAATAATAAGAACTTTTGGTATAAAATAGAGTATATTTGTCATTGTAGGTTCTTGGGATGTTTCATGGAAGAAAACAGAAGAATACACGAAGATTTGAAGCTTTAACGAAGAAATAACTCAAGCTGAATGCTTCTTGACTCCTGTTCACTGTTTTGGTCATAACTCGGTCATACGAACTCCGTTTGACGTGATTCTGGGGGCCGGGCACTTCGGCAAATGGAGGAATCAATTTTTTAAACCAAGGAAAAAGGCCAATCTGGAAAAATGAACAGAAAGTACACGCACTTGCAGAAAATTGCTGGGGTACTTTTCTCCAGAGAGAGTCATAAAGTCCTTTAATACCCAAAGTGCGGCGGTTTTACCCAAACTGCGACGCACTTTTTAGTCTGTGAAAAAAATTAAATGCAATTAAATGACTATGTGCATTTAACTCACGATCAGACTATCTATACTTTAGTGCGGCGCACAAATAAGTTTAGTGCAACACATTTTAACCGCCCTGAACAGCCTATAAATATACCCTCTCTAGGCCTCTCCCATTTTCTTATATCTCTCATACTATCTTCATACATCTTATCCAACTTGATCAATATCTATCATAGGAGATCATAGGATAGGAGAAGGATGGTGGAGGGGGATCTTTGATCATGATGTTCCATAACTACCCCATTAATCCAGGGCGAACCTACCATTATCACCACCTTCTCACATAGTCAGCGATTTATTACTCTACCACCATGATTTAAGACATTCATTCTTAACTATTACCATAACTAAAACTTCTAATACTCATAGGTATTCTTACCAAATACTTCATGAGTCACACTACTTCATAAACCTCTTGCCACAACAATATCATTGGTGGCACGTTGCGGATTACCTAAAGAAGTACGTGACTATCTCGGGTTAATTCGTAGCATATGAGTTGTTGGTGTGCTCTGGATATTGGGTTGTTGGACTAGTGGTTGTTGTAGTCGAAATATTAGTTTTGGTACTTTATACTCGAATTACTCGCATAAATGGATTTGGTACATTTCTTTACTAATAATATTGATATGTTTTCTGAGTTTATTCATGTTTGTGATGTTGGTTATTGGTTTGGTTATGATTTGGGTTTGTGTCTCGCTTACTTGGGACGATATTTGTATAACTTGTGAATATGAATGCTTATGATTTTCGATATTGTTTTACTTGGATTATTATTTATCTTTTAATTTATCATTGCAATGATATAGGTCGAAAGGCTCTATTGTCTTGATGAATTTCGCATTGTGTGTCTATAAAGAATCAATTCGGTGGTGCTAATCTTGTGAGAATTGATTAGTAAATCTATAAATAACCCAAGTAGAATAATGTTTAAGACCCTTCCTTATGTTGACCGACCGGGTTGGGAGGAATTCATATGTATGCATATTTGATATAAACCATTCTTAATGCGCTCGTGATGATGTAGTATATAGGCTGAAAGGATTCTATGTTATCATTGGTAGATATGCTTGTTATTATGATTACCCGTCATATATGACTTGTATGCTTTGTTTATATAAAGTCTTGCTCTATCTATATCTTTTGTGCTTGGTATCTTGCTTGCTATATACACACGTTTAGGCTATTTGAGCCGTGACAATCAATTAGCTTTGTTACTTGATAAACAATTTGTGAATTGCTACAAATCCCGTGGAACGACTTGGACATACCTAATACTATATTACACTCGAATAGGGTATACATGCTCGAATGTTTTGTTTTTAGTCGATCGTTTGGTAAATCCAGTTACTATAAATTTAAAGCTTGAAAAACACACATTAAGTTTTTGGCGCCGCTGTCGGGGATTTGTTTAGTTGTTTGCTATGTCTTGTGCATGTTTCGTGTGTTTAAATCTCTTTAAATCTTTAAAATATGTATGCTGTTGCAGAAAGTACGGCGCACAATTAACCTTGTGCGCCGCACTTCCCCTGTTTTCGTTTCTTATTTTGCAGGTTTATACCCGAATTGTGCTGGTTTCACACCAAAATCGCCGTATTGTTTTACAAATCAAAATTTATAAACTCACTGTACAGTTTTATGGCAAACTAAAACCAAAAAAATTGCTTTTCCTCAGAAAGTACGCCGAACATATAATTTGTGTGCCAGTTTTCCTAAAAACCCAGATAGTACCCCGCACTTTACCTTTCTACAAAAATTTTCACCAGTAGAATCAGATTTAAAGCCAAAACCCAAAACCCAAACAAAACCCTAAATCTCTAGTCTCAGGTATGTGATCATTTGAAATTTCTTTTTATATGATTATACGCCTTGTAAGTTTGTTAATATTTAGTTTGTCATTCGAAAAAAAACCAAAAAGATTTTTTATTTCTAAAATGTTTGTGCTTATTTTGACATGTTTCTGTTGATATAATAAAACATGTGTTTTGTTGGTTTATTAGTTTGTTTATACTTCTTGCATTGAATATGTGAAAAATAAAAATAAAATTTTAGAAAATTTGCAGTAAGTACGCCGCACAATAAACCTTGTGCGCCGCACTTTGCACCTGCATAACAAAAAAAAATTCAGTTTTGTATAAAAAATAATAATCAGATACAATTTCTTCTTGTTTTGTCAACTATGAGTATTTGTAGTTTTTTTATTTGTTTTTGCATGCCTGCTTGTTTGTGTGTGTTTGCTTGAGTATAAAAAAGAATTTTTTTTGTCAAAACTATAAAATTAAAAAAAAAAAAAGAGTTTCGTATTTCCTTTTGTTTAGTTGGTGTGTTTGTGTTTGTCTATTTATGTGCTTGCCTGTGTTTGTGAATATGTTTGTATTTGTATTGTTAACTAATAAAGTGTGAGAAATAGAAAAATAAAAAAAACAAAAATATGTTTTATGTCATAATAAAACCGCCGCACATATGTTTGTGTGCGGCGCACTTTTCAATTTTTTTTTACCGCGCTAGTATTTTGAATTTTTGAAAAAAACAATAAAAAAGTTAAGTGCGATGTACGCCGCACTTTCTTTTAAGAGCGACACACTTCTGGTCAGAAAAATAAATTAATAATAATAAAATTTTCTTTTACTTAATACAATTATTGTGTGTTTGTGTTTGTGCTAAAAATAAAATAAAAAAATTAAAAAACCCAAAATATTTGTTTTAATCTTTTTATGTTGTAGTTATATTTTGTACATTGAACAATAATTATGTGGTTGATATGTATTTGCCTTTAAACCAAAACTCATAAAAAAATAAAAATTAAAAAAAGATTTTATGTGTGTTTGTTTTAGTAAATTGTGTATAAATAAGAATTAAAAAAATTTATTAAAAAAATATAAAAAAATGTTTTGAACTTTGTGGGTGTGTTCGCTGAAAACCCTCACGAGACTATAACTCGTCCAGTCGGGCCACCGAGGGGTTTAAAGGCTTGTTGCATACGCTAAACGCAACCGTGGTGCCTACAAAAGTGTTCTTTAGTATTTCACGGTTTTCGTAGTTTAGTTTATTTTGCAGATTAAATAAAACAAGTGAAGCTTGGATGGTGGTAAAGCTTATCACTTGAGGAGTGATATATTTGAATTATAATATTACATGTGGTAGATTACACATGACGGCGTTCCGTTTCGCGTCGTATCTTTCAGAATTCAGCCTAGAACTTATGAGCCCTGGAGAGTTTCATTTCTCTTATATTTATTTTTCCCATTATGCCACTTAAGTTATTTTCTGATTACGCATAATTCTCAACTTAAGTGTGGGGGAAAAATAAAATAAAAATTAGACTCATTATTAATTTATAACTTTTGTTCGCCTTCGGTAATCTAAAAATCTATTCTTGTTTTTAAATTTTTTTTGCCACTTAGGTTAATATATTAAAATAAAAACTTAGTAAATAAAATAAAGTTTTGAAATCAGAGATGTGTCCCGATTGATAAAGCAGATCTGACTCTGGATTGATAACATTACTTGCGCATTTATAACCATTCCAGTAAATATGTAAGGATTTTGAGCCTGTATATAGCATACATATTTTATGGTTGACTTCTTTAATTATGAGTGTGCCGACGATTTATTGATTCTAGAACTTGTTCTTGATAATCATTATGAGACCGCAGTGAGATCACATTCGTGTGATATAGGTATTTTTATGTGATAAAGAGGCAACTTAGGATTTAACCCAAATTAGCCATCCATTTCATATTAATCATTCTTTTAACTGATTACACTGATCAGTTAACCACCCAAATAAAACCCTTATGTTAGCACTCATATTTAGTGTTAGATACCCCTAGTTTAACCCACTGAGCCATTCTATTCATCTTTCTCATCCAAAAAAAATAAAAATACAAAATATATAACCTTTAGCCTAGCCTTACCCTTTGTCGAAAGTCCCAACGGTTGGTTGCTAGTTGCTCGGTATGATTGGATGATTTTTGCTTATAGTTTTTGATTTCACATGTTGTTAATAAAGTGTTTTTTATTTTTTGTGCGCCCAATTTAAACAGAGATGGAGATTGGCCACTCATGTTTTTCGTTTTTTTGTGGTGTATGCTTATACAAAGTATGGGGGAATTGTTAGTTATGTAAAAAAAAGAAGAAAAAATGAAAAAAAAAGTGAAAAAAATGTAAAAAAATAGAAGAAATAAAAAAAGTTGAATCGAAAAAAAAGAATTATGAATAAGTGTTGTTTGTTAGATGGAGGTTGGTTTGTTCAATAACCTCGTTGGTTTGTGGATTGTCATAACTAGCAACATGTGTTTCTTGGACTTGTCGACATGTATATTATAAAACAATGTCTAGTATCTATTTCCCATGCCTTATCCACACTCTTATTAACCCTTACCCTGACGTTACAACCCGAATAAAAGTCCTTTTTTGATAATTATACATGGTTCTTACGCCTTGTCGGTGCAGTTTTGTTTCTGGTACAAGCCTATGGTATGAAATGAATCATGTCTGAGCAATTGAATGTGATTTCCCTTTTACCCTCTATTACATCACATACGAATGTTTGAGTGAATTATACTTTTCCTTATCTGTGAGGTGCTTAGTCAGGTTATTACAGATTGAAGATCATTGGGTATTGTCAAACATCTAGAAAAATCACAATTAACATGAAAGAACGCATAGCGTAAATAGCATAATAACCAAATTTAATTTCAACAAGTTTTTTCATTCATATATCACTATTCGCCCAAATTCTAGATGATCACTTCTAGAACGGTTACTCTAACTAGTAACATGATCAATGAAACATTGATCGTTGGGCTATAACACTCATATAACAAGGTTTTTACAATGCGACACACCTAAACACACACCCCCCCTTAATAGTGGTCATAGAATAAACACATTTTTCTGTGCACACTAAACTAATCGTCTAATGTCTCTTTAATAAGAGAGAACATACAGACTTTCACAAAGAAAATCATAACTAAAATTAGGAAACTATTAAATATCATTAATCAACGATTAAATCTTTCATAACAACAATTCAATGCTATGTTAATACATTATTAACTTTGATCTTTACCTTTTAAGCAAGTCATCAATGTTAATCTTGTTTCCTTCTTAAGGAGATCTTCAAATCTCTCTAGTCTTGAAGAATTCTTTTTTGCATTTAAGATCCTTTTGTTTCATTCTTTATTTCACTTTGTCTCATCAAACTAAGAATCCGAAAAAAAAAACAAAAAAAAATGTGGGGGGGAAACCCAACAATCTTCCCCTAGTTTTGAAATGATGACAAAACAAACAAAAGAGTCGTGTACGAACTTCCATCATAAGAGCCAAAGGCTTCCCCTGAAGTTGAGATGTAATCATCTCCCTGAATGAAACAAATTTCCCTTTAAGTAGATTTCTTTTGTACCATGCCACACCAAGGATCTATAAGTTGCAACCTGTTAATATTCTTCCCCTTTTTGTCATAATCCAATAGGGGAACCCCCTATCACAAAAATAGAATATAACAACTTTGATCTTGACCACTACAAAACCGCATATTACACTTCTAATCTGAAAGCCTTCAAACTCCTCAAATTACCCACCATAAGCACAATAAGAAAAATGAATTTCTGAGAGTAATAGAACCTCACACTAGCAGTAGTAATAAATGACTACAGTAGTAAAAACCTTCACCTCGATGATGCATGTAAATGGTTAAACAATTTAACATTAATCTTCCCTTGAAACTCATATGTTAACCATTTCTTGAATCTTCAATTCTGTAAGCTTTATGTAATGATCACTAATGAAGAAAATTAAGTATTACCAATTTGATGCTGAAGTAGAACAACCCAAACTTGTGTCTCCATATCTTTGTACATATACACGTGACACAAACTTATACGAAGACCAAAAATATAAAAGATCGCAACCTTTTACAAAAATCCACATCTATCAATGTAGACAACAAATCACAACAAATATCTCCATAAAGTGATAGCAAATGTAGCATTCATCCCATAAGTTTTTGTACATCACACACCTTTGCGAGATTCGTCAAGTCTACGTCACATCGATTCTAATACTACGAATCAAGTTACTCCAAACGTAGTAAGCCATTTGAGATATGATAAGAACACGCATCCATGAAACTCCACTTCAACTTCAAATAAGTTAAAAATATTCCTCTTCGTAACTAATTAATCAAATAAATAAGATCCTTTAAACTTTAATGAACATTTAAAATCATAACCAAAAACCAAACATCCCTGTGTGTATTGGAACCAATCTGTTCCAATTCAAAAACCAAATCAAAAATCAAAACAAATCTTAATTTTCTTCTTTTTGTCTGATAACCACACTACCGTCATTCTCTCCAATACATCTAGACATAACTGGTAGTACAAACTATTCGTATCGATCAAAAGCTGACAGAACAAAACTTTCCAAACCAAAACAACAAATATTACTCAATATTTTGTTGAAGCAGTACAATATCTGTGACAGAATACTAATAATCACTTTGGCAGTATAAAACAATCACGAAATAGTACTAAAACTTGAACACGTCCTACTGAGGCATTCTTTCTTTGTCATTAGCAGCATAATACTCATAATCCTAGAAGTAGTACCAACTACTACTGTCTTCTAACGAGAAGCAATTAATCAAATACACAGGCACACTAATATGACTATCAATAAACATCCCCATCATGATCCAGCCCATAAAACATCAATCACATCCAATGCAACCGAACCTACCTAAATACGCAACCCATATCCAATAAATACTTGCAACTGATTATAGACAAAACTCAAAAGAATGCACCTGCATGTACCTCAAACTCTATCGAACCTGTGTTATCAATTAGTTTCTTGTAACATTTGCTAAAACTAAAATTGATTTTAGTTTAATGTCCTTGGTCTTCTGTAATATGCTCTGTATACCACTTGTGGCCCAATGAATAGGATCATTAACTATCTTTTTGTTGTGGGTTATGTCCTTTTAGCATAAAATAAAGAGATTTAGATCTTTTTGGATATCCTAGCCATTATAGAACTTGGATCTGCCTCGTGCGAGCAAAGTAAGAATATTTCTTGAATGTAGTTAATGCACTGCTATTTTTGGCCTTCCAAACCCAGCATGCTAAAGCCTTAATAGCATTATCCCATTTTCCCTTATTTTCACTTACTATGCTCTATCCCTAGCAGTAGTATGTGTTTATCACTGACAGTATTATACATTTGTTTATGGATAATGCTATCTGTTTTAAAATATCTCTGTTAAAAGGCCTTAACTTTGTGAATATCCTCTTTGAAAGTAAATTTATAGTCTATGATGATTCATAAGTGTTTGTTTGGAAAGCAGCAGTATTATCATGTCTAACCGTATTAACTCTTTAGTATTAGCAGCTATTACTGGTCTAACAGTATTATCTGCTGCAAACTAACACAGTCTAAGTTTCCCTAAACCTAGTTAAGACTGCTGTGGAACAAAACTTCTATTGGGGTAAGGGCGAACCATTTATTTTAGAATTTTATTTAACCTTCTTGAGTTGTTCCATGCGGCCTTTCAACCTTTATATCACAAATAATTTAATTGTAGATGCTCAAAACTGCACAAGGGTTATATAACAGCTTTATTTGTCCATTTTACAATCAATCCTAGTCTTTGGAATAAGATTGTTCCCATTTCTCTCTAGAATCCCTCTAGTATTTTGTTTGCATTCATCTGTTATCCCGTAATATTCCTTAACATATTTTGTCTTTTACAATGCTAGGTACAATATATAAATCTATTCACCTTCTTCATATCATAGTTCCAATCCTCAATGATTGTGGCACTAGATCTGTCCATGTCTAACATCAATAGATTAACTGTACATTTAAATGATCCTTATCTTGCAACTGACCTAATATTGCTAGGTGTAACAACATTAGTACCATTCTAAAATTTCACCTCTCAAGTTTCATCTATAAAAGTATATTCAAGTTGCGAGGTATGAAATTTCCTGTTAGAGGTGGGGGAACTGCATGATATGCCTTATCTGATCCAGACTTATCAGTTAAATTCACAAAATCTTCTACTGCAGGAGAAGCTGTAGTAGCTGCATCATATCCTAGTCCATTTTTAAACTTGTCAATTACTTGACATTATAGTATTTCATTTAAAGACTTTGATGAATTTTGAAACTTTTCTAATGTTTGTTATAACTGATCTCTTTCTGCTATCAGCTTTTTCCAAATTCCATTTATATTACATCTAAGGCGCATTATCTCTTAGTCTAAACTCAGATTATAAGACATTTATGCTACTTCTAACATGTCCTCATATTTCTTAGTAGTGAACTAGTCCTAGCATCTAACTTATTTCTAGATACCGCTTTATTAGATAACAAATTTAAATTGAGACATTTTTGTAATCAGAAGACAAATTAACATATTGCTCTTTAAGAGTAGCATAAGACTTTCTCATACATGATTTAGAACAAGAATCTACCTTAGTATTTCTGAACTAGATAGAGCTTTCCAGAGGATGTAAATGCCCAACAAATGCATGATTTGTTGTTGTTACTTCTTCATCTTGTATCTCTAAACATAACCTCAATATCCAACTTGAGCTATCAAGGCATTCTGAGTAGGAGTACTCCCACTGCAATAGTTCTGAATTATATCTTTCCTTTGAACTCCTGATTTTCTTGGAACCTACATTCTCTGGCAAAGTTCCCATTGTTTATGACAGTTAATCATTCAATCTTGCGACTTGCAAAACCAACTCCTTGACCATTAGAGTTTCAGCTTCTTCCTACGTTCACTTTTTGATAAATCTTCTTTGCTCTGATTGTCATCATTGCCATCTCCCATTTGAAGAGCCATTCCTTCCAATCAGGATGAAGATTGTTCCAAATCCTTCTTTGATGAAAGTTGAGGACCGAATGGTAGTTCTACTTTGTAAGGAAGTCACAAATGAAAGGCATCACAAAGATTATCCAGACATACAGTGTTACTACCATTATGATGAGTATGAGTAGTACTTTGAGTAGTACTAATTTCATGAGAAGAATCATCTCCCTTGTGAGTGTTGTTTGTGTTATTAGTGATGTTAGAGACAAATGCCACATTCTGTGTATTTTTGACTTGGTGCTTGATGAACCTGTTAAATTCAGGTTCATATATTCTTCAGATATTATACAAGTCATCTAAGCTGATGGTTCAATCTCTGCCTGTTTCTCCAAATTAGAGCGCCGATGCTACATCCATTCAGATGAAAAGACTTCTTAGCAACTTTAAGTTCATATTATTCTTGATTGATCAACTTCATCCTTGGATCATCCAACTGTCCACTTGTATTTGTGGAAAAAAATTTTATTTTATTTTTGTAACCTATCAAAGCGGTTGAATCTATTGAATCAGAAACTAATGCAGCCAAAGATTCTCAATTGTAGTTTGAGAAGTGTCTCTCTGAAGGCTTTTTGACTCCCCCCCCCCTTGTTCCCTCCATACCTATATTACACTATAGCCTCCATTAGTATCTTGCATCTGATATGTGTGAAACTTACAGTTGCTTTTTTGTTTGGAAAAGTGCCCTCAAACAAGGTTTCTCTTGCTTTCATTTTCATTCCTTCTGCTCCTGTTTTTCTTCACAAAGGTTGGTTCATATCTTGAGTTCAATCACTGTTCCAACCATCTTTTTAAGCACTTTGTTTCCATTCTTGATTACTTCCCATAGAGAGTAGTCAGTCATCAGGAAGTATTATTCTATCCTCATAAGCCAGAGGTCATAGTCTCCTGGGTTGAGAAGAGGCAGTCTTGCAGTCAGATTATTGTTTGTGGTGGTTCCTACCTCCATCTTGTCACAAAAAAATAGATCTTGAAGAAGAGGTTGATTCTTCTTATTCAAAGCTTCACAACAAGCTCTGATACCAATTGTGGAATCTAAAAAATCGTTGTAAGCTCAGATTGTTTAGATCAATATCTAGGAAAAATAACAATGAACATGAAAGAATGCATAGCGAAAATAGCATAATGAACAAAGTTATTTCAACAAGGTTTTTCATTCATATTATTCACTATTCGCCCCAATTCTAGATGATCAATTCTAGAACGGTTACTCTAACTAGTAACAGGATCAATGAAACATTGATCTTGGGGCTATAACACTTATTCTAGGCGTTTACAATGAACCACACGCCTAGAACACACACACACCCCTTTAGTCGACTACATTTTCTGTGCACACTAAACTAATACGTCTATGTCTCTTTATATAGAGAGAACATAAGACTTTTACAAAGGAAATCATAACTAAATTAGAAAACTATTAAATTATCATTAATCAACATTAATTCTTTCATATCAACAATTAATGCTATTTAATAGCATTAATAACTTGATCTTTATATTTTTAAGCAAGTCATCAATGTTGATCTTGTTTCCTTCTTTAAGGAGATCTTCAAAATCTTTCATCTTTTGAAGAATTCTTCTTTTGCATTTAAGTCCTTTTGTTTCATTCTTTTATTCACTTTGTCTCATCAAATCAAGAATCCCAACATATACTTTCCTTCTTCGTGAGGTGCTTAGTCATGTTATACAGCTTGAAGATCATTGGGTATTGTCAAACATCTTTGTTTTCACATATTAAAAATCTAAAAATATTTGTCATAATTCTATGTTTGTTTTGTAAAGCTTATTATTTTCCTTATTTTGCTTTAGGGCAAGCAAACCCTTAAGAGTGTGTGTGTTGGCTTCTATAAATATGAAAACACAACAAATAATCTTTCTCTCAACCCCAAGAATTTTGATGTAGACCCGTGATGAAGCCTTCCCAACCTATTCCCTTAGAGAACGATAACAACTCCCGAGTCTTGCCTATACTACTACTACAACGGTTAAGTACTCTGCCTAGGGAGTTGTAAAACTTCTTGTTGAAGTCCTACGACGACCGCATCATTAGTCATGTTATTACATCTTGAAGATCAATGGGTATTGTCAAACATCTCTGCTTCACATAATAAAAATCAAAAAATATTTTTTATAATTCAATGTTTGTTTTGTAAAGCTTATTATTTTTCCTTATTTTTCTTGAGGACAAGCAAACCCTTAAGTGTGGGGGGTGTTTTGTGCCTTTTGCGCTTATTTATTAAAAAAAAACCCTCAAGTGTGGGGGGGGATGCTTGCGCCTTTTGCACTTATTTGTTACAAAAACCAAAAATATTTTCGAAAATTTCACACCTAATAAAAAATTTTAAATTTAAAATTAAAAAAAATAAAAATTTAAAAATATATATAAAAAATTAAAAATTTCCTTGTCTTGTCACCTAGGACCTTGTTTTTAAAAAATTTTTCTTAGATTTGCTTGAGGGCAAGCAAAGTTTTAAATGTGGGTGGATTTGATAACGCTCAAATTATACATGTTTCTATACGCATTATCAATGCTTTTATGCATATAATATGGTTAATAATAAGAACTTTCGGTACTTAATCGAGTATATTTGCTATTGTAGGTTCTAAGTACGTGTCGTGGAAGAAAACGGAAGAAAACACGAAGAATTGAAGCTTAAACGAAGAAATAACTAAAGCGGAATGATCTCCCAACACCTGTTCACTGTTTTGGTCATAACTCGGTCATACGAACTCCGTTTGACGCGATTCTGGCAGCCACGCGAAGAGAATTCAATTATCTACAACCATGAAAAAGGCCAACTACTGAAAATGACCAAAAGTATGCCGAACTTTCAATTATCTACAACCAGAACTGGAAAAGTCCTTTAAACACCCAAAGTGCGGCGCACTTTTGAGGCGGTGGAGAAAATTAAAGGCAATTAAATGAAGTGTGCATTAACTCCCTATATGCGACGTACAAATAAGTTTGTGCGGCGCACTTTGGCCCCGAATAGCCTATAAATACCCTCCTTGGCTCTCCCATTTCATATATTCACACACATAACTTATATATCACACACACACTCTCTAAAAATTAGTTTGGAGAGGAGGAATGAGTGGTGAGGGTCTTATGACCCAATGATCCAAACACCCCTCTACACCACCATGCTACCACCATGAACCACTACCATATTCATAAATTTCCTAGTTCTAACACCAT
>BQNB010108356.1:0-22968 GCA_026074375.1 Tanacetum coccineum
GTCTAGCTAAATAAACCCTTAAGCTCCACGCCTCATGAGTTGACCGGTACCAAAAACACAAAGTAAGCATACAATGTTAAATATCAAACAAATTAATATCTCAAAATGCAAATTTATTACAAATCTGTTGGTTAACTTTTTGTATCCCAGGAGATATAAAGCAAGCCCAAGATCAATTAGCAAATATTAGTTAGGCCCAGATAGTGAATGATCATACGCAGCCCAACAACACATCGCGACCCAATACCAATTTCAGCCTATATTCCAAACGTAGTCTAAAAAAATTATCTTAGATTCCAATCCGTAAATTATAAACTGAGCAAAAGCCGAAACGTGTAATAAATTTGGAACAAGTTATGCAATGAAACGAACAATAAACTAAACAAAACTAAATAAGCTAAAGGCACGATAAGCTCTCAAAATAAGTCGTGAACAACTAAACTCAACTAAAACTAATCCTATAAGCACATAGCACTAACCCCCTTTTTACCCTCGCGACTTAGATCTATTAAGCTAAAAACAAGTTTTAGTTCAAACGAAGTTTTAATCACTTCGCACATTCATGATAAGCCGCAACGAATACTAACCAATTAAAATCTAAACGATATTTCAAATAAGAAAACGAAAGAAGAAGCTAGGAAATTATAATAATAAGCCGACACTTATTTGAGAATTTTGAGCTTAAATCTAAACGAATAAGTCATGAGAGGGCTTTATTCGATGGTAGGGGTTAAGCTAGAAAGCAAAAAAAAAAATCAACAAGCTTATAAGAAATAAGGCAAACCAAAACTTATTTAAAAACTTTATTAACGAAGCTTGTTACTAAATAAATTTACAAATCAAATAAGCCATGAGATGGCTTCTTTGATGTCCCACTTATTTGTAAAAAAACTCAACTAATAAGCCGTACGAAATAAGCCAAGAAACTTTATCTTCATTAAGCTAACACGAATCTTATTACAAAACAATGATAATCTGAGAATTTAGCTTTGACAATAAGCTCTAAATACATAAAATAAGCTGTCCTAAATATTAATAAGCTAGAAAAATGAAAGAAAAAGAATTAAAACTAAAAATTCATCACCTCAAGTGAGGGAAGCGTCATGTATTTTATAAGGCCAGGAGGGGTGATTTTGTAACTTTGGTCTAATCATTTGGTACTTGAGTAGCCAATCATTGGCCTCCTTTTGTGTACACACGAATCACCAAATTATAAGAGTTGATCCCACCGATCATGACATGACACGTCCCCTTCTTACTCGCTTCCTTCCAACGCATGCATCCTTGTCTGTTGGATCATTTTGCTTGTTAAATGAATTCAAGATTTATATCAAAACTCCGCCACGTGTAACATTGTTATTGCCCAAGAAAACTATAGTGGCAGCTCACGTGATGAGCATTTCATTTGATTAGGGAACATGTGACTTGACGTCACTCTTTGTACTTAAATTCATTTCTTCACTTAATAAAATCCGAGAGCATCGTTAGACTCGATTTCTCGCGCTCTTTTCGATCCCGTGCTCGGTTTTATCCGGTTTTGACTTTATTTTTGTCCTTTTCTTTAATATCCGTACATGCACATACACAAACACAAAAACAAGCATATATTTACAATTTTATTATGTTTTTGGTCTTTTCGGGTCGTTTAATTTAGGTAAAAAGTATGTATAAAATAGCGAATACCAAATTCCCCTATACTAAAGTATTGCCGTGTCATCACGCAATGTAATAAATACACGATTAAAACTAAAAATTCCAATCCCCCCAAACTAATCACCTTGAAAAGTAGCAAAGTGCTCATCTAAATGTATTAAGGAATCAATAGTTTGAAAAGCCCCGTTTTTATCATTTTTTTAAATGTATATACTTTTTCCTACTAATATTTTTGATTTATATATATATATATATATATATATTTTATTAACTAATTTATTTGACTTTCGTTATTTTCATAACTGTTTGGGATCATTAAACAAAATGCATTTCGATCCGAAAATGCCCCCAAAAAGGATAAATTCATCGTCCCTGACTTTTCACTTGCTCCAAACCAGACTTAAAACGAAATCACAGTTAAATATCAGTTAAGATGCTAACACTACTCATATTTTCAATTTGTGATCTTTTCACTCCCGACAATTATATAACTTAGGTGAATGTGCTATTTTGAATTTCAACCATGAAACAACATTTTGCAAAATTTTATGCTTCACGTTCCACCTGAGAATAATGAGTTTGAAGAGCGAGATCATACATGTAGCGACTTTTCGTCTCGGCAAAATCCCAACATTGCGGCTATATGTCGGCCAGGGACTTTTGTAAACCCCACAGAGACTAGTACTCGGGACTCACATACGCTGAGGTTTCAAAATATCTCAGGTTTCCCGAACTATTCTTAGCTTTAAATGAATAGTCAAAGTTCAAAGCATTTTTGTATTTAACAAAAAGAATATATTTATTTAATTCAACTTTATTATTTAACAATTTTGCAATTGTCAACCTTCGATCTTTTTAGAAGGCTGCATCTATTCGGTTCGTGAGAATACTTTTATCAGTCTCGGTATTTTTTATTTTAATATTGGGACGTTTCGTTTGGAAGACTACACTTCGGTTGTGAGCCGTCTTTAGTAGTAAACTGTTAGCTGCCCACAGTTTTTGTATTATTATATTTTTCTAGTTGGTTATTTTTATTTTGATATTCTTTTTTTTTTTCTCTATCTATAGCGTGAAATTGCTTTTTTGTGGTTGTTGATGTTTATTTTTGAGGATTGTTTGAGTAGTGTTATTTTATTGATTTTCGATTTAGTGTATGTACATACTATTTTAGATATTCAAAGTATAAGTTTGAATTAAGAATAAAATTTTTTTTCTAATTACTATATAAAAATTGTTAATTTAAGTTTAATTTCTATAAAAATAGCACGTATATTAATTCGGGGTTAGAGATATATGGGAGGACAAAAGCAACAAGTTACATACATGAGCTCTTAAGATTTCCAACTAATCCTTGCTTAGCATCCAACTCATACTTAACTCTATCATTTTTCGTTTCTTCGTAATTTCCTTTGCGGAACGCTTAAGCCTATTAGTTTAAGGAACTAAGCAGATGCTCAACACGCCGATCAGGTCAAAATTACTCTAATTGTACCCAATAGGAAAGTCAAAATTGTGACAAAACACTTATTTTATTTTTGAAAATTTTTAAATTTTTTGGTATTTTGGTGGTAAAAACGGGATTGCGTGAAAACAACGGCCGCAGACACAATCAAATCGCTAGATTCCCCCATACTAAAACTAACATTGTCCTCAATGTGAGGGAATGTACACCCACCATAATAATTTCAAGGCATATTCTAGTATAAGGGTTTCTCTACGCAATCTAAAGCCATTTATTAAGTATGCTAAAGATAAACGTCAGATGGTTAGATTTAGGATTATTGGATTCCCTTAATGAAGCTGAGGACTATGAAGCCTCGATTGAATGGACAAAATCCCATGAGCACCGAGTGTCTTAATAATCCGGTATCCTGGACATAAAAATCACCAAAACACAAAAACTCCTGAGAAGGAAAAAAGCGAGCCTCATTATCCATAATTGTTAGGTAACATAGATAAGATGATAGAACGTTTGTTTTTGTTAACCGAAGTCACAGAGCTTGACTCGACCCCGAATTCATTAGTCCATGGGGAAGCAAGTGGAAAAGAAAATCTCAATCGGGCTTTCATCAATGTTTGGATAAACATTAAAACACATGAAAGTTCCATACCGATGAGATGCCACCGGCTCTAAGTGGAGATGCCGGGGTCAAAACTGGTATCGTCATTCCCATAGGAGAGAAGATATGGAGGAGCAACTGGATACGTGAGAAAAGGAAGAAAGATCCATACAATATAAGCGAAGAGAGGTTCACTTAAAAGTATGAAATCCAGATCCAGGTCAAGGGTGGGATGGATGGGCAAAACATTAGGCACATGAACTCTTAGTTCTCTTGTTAGATAAATAATCCTACAACCACATCATAGTGAATATGCCAGCTCGGGGCTTATTAAAGTACGATGACACAATCATACTCCGGTGGAGATATGATGTGAGCGAGTTCATCAGCGAACTCCTAATGATAAAAATCACTCCTATCAGTAGGAGGAAATTGATTGATCGAAAGATCAAAGATGAACGAATCATATTGAGAAAAATCAGCATGAGTAGTGGTACTGCCACTACTCTTCCCTTCAATATGATCGTCATTGAGATAGAAAACTTCATAATCCGGAAGAGAATAATCAGAACGAGTAGTGGTACTGCTACTACTAATCTCTTCCAGATTATAGCGAAAAGTTTTAGATTCGGTTAAAGAATTATCAAAGGTGTTAGTCTCCTCCAAGAAAAGGTTAAGAGATGTGGAGGAAGACTTGGTCATAACATCGAAAGATGGAGTGGGATTATCTTTTAATGCTTCGGATTGTTAGCTAGCTATAAGGAGGATTGACATTCAACAAATTTTTCACGAAGGATATTGTCTTTGATTGTTAGAAGAATATCATCATCAATCCCTCCAACTTCCGGGATAACACTCTCCACCACCTCTAGATGATAGTCTCACATGGGAGGTAAGTATGCAATCGTATATAATCGATATCCTCACCGTAGGGAGAATCGTCATCACTCGAAGTAGAATCATTGTTAGAATCGACGATTGTTTCAAGTGTGTTCTTTTGAAAAGCTTCAAGAGGGGTAGGAGTTATCACAGAGCGAGGCCACATCACAAACCACCGTCGGAAATACCCTTAGACTCACTTGGGATTTGGACAAGGTTCTCGACACTAGACTTTATTACTTCGTCCGATTCCGTTGCCGGAATAGTGTAACACCCTCAAATTTACAACGCAGCAGAATACAACATTGGGGTGCTACTTCATAAATATTATGCTCACGGAGTCACGGGAATAGGACTTCAATTTTTATTAAAAGATCAGAGTTACAAGGTCCCAATAACTTTATAAAAACTCATTTCAAAATAATCACAACATGTTTAAGTTTCTTTAAAGAAAACATTTTATCAATATCGTGCAAAGTTCAAGCCTTCCTTTGATATCGCATTCCATCCCATCCATGTTAGCAAGCTTATACCTGAGATATAACATGCTATTAAAGTCAACGACGAAAACGTTGACTGAATTCATAGGAGTTTTAAACAATCCTTTTGAAAACACAAGCATTCAATTACTTTAGTCATAGAACAATCACAACGATGCTAGAGCCACGAACCGAACCTTAAATGTTGCCCAACCGGAGTGATAACACTCCCAATACTAAATACAATATGTCTTCGTATGCCCTCGCAAGGAACACACTCCGGACAGGTCGTTAGGCCAAAATAGATATTATTACTTGCCATAGGTCCACCGGTTAGTGGTGATTGAGGTTCATGAAGGATAATGGGCCACAACAATACACTCATAGCAACGTTCACATAATAAAATCACCTGTGTTCGATTTTCTAAAAACGAGCATGTATCTCCCTCACGGGTTTTTAAAACATAAAAATAATTAAATGCGAGGCTATGAACTCACCTTGATCGAAGACCACGATCAACAGTCCACAATAAGCAACATTAATGTATCATCAACGATCACACATCCGATCCTATAATTATGCCGCTAAATTATAATGTGCACAATGTACAACCGTCGATGCACACATCGTCACGGTAAAATATATCTTATATATACATATATATCAAAACATACATGTGATGAGAAATCCACTTGTGCGACCTAAATCTCAAAACCCCATTCAATTGAGTTATAATTATTCCTCACGTTTTATCTTACGTGACTTGATTGAAAGCTTTCTATTTTTGGAATCTTTCTATTTTTAGAAAGTTACTATTTTCGGAAAAATATTATTTTGGCAACAGTTTGTCATTAAGTTTATTTTATATATTATTATCTCATTTACATTAATTATTTTATTCATCATGTTTTTTTTACTTTATATAGAGAAGACTTCTTTTTGAAAAACTCAAGTATAAATTTGAACTAAGACTAAAATCTTTGCTATATATTACATAAAAAATTGTTGATTTAAGTTTAATCTCTAAAAACAGCACATATATTAATCCGGTTAGAAGCTTATTGGGAGAAAAAGCAACAAGTTACATACATAAGCTCTTAATATTTCCAAATAATCCTTGTTTAGCATCCTACTCATACCTAACTCTATCATTTTTCGTTCTTTGCGATTTTCGCGAACGCTTAGCCTAAAAGTTAAGGAACAAGCTAGAGCTCAATACGCTCGATCGAGTCAAAATTTACTCTTATTCTACCCAGCAGGAAAGTCAAAATTGTGACAAAAACACTTATTTTATTTTTGAAAATTTTAAAGTTTTTTCATTTTTTTGAAATTTTGGTGGTAAAAATAGGATTACGTAAAAACAACGGCTGCAGACACAATCAAATCGATAGATCCCCCCATACTAAAACTACACATTGTCCTCAATGTGAGACTGTCACCCCCATACTAATTTCAAGGCATAATTCAAGTATTAAGGGTTCTCTACGCAAATCTAAAGCCATTTATTAAGTATGCTAAAGATAAACGATAATTGATAAGATTAGGATATCGGATTCCCTAAATGAAGCTGAGGATATGAAGCTCGAATGAATGGACAAAACCATGAGCATGAGAGTCTTCAAAATCCGGGTATCCTGGACATAAAATCACAAAACACAAACACGAGAAAGGGAAAGAGGCGAGCCCTCTTACATTAATTATTAGAAAATAGATAAGAAGATAGAAACGCTTGTTTTTGTTAACCGAGTCACGAGCTTGACTCGACCCCGAATTAAGTTGTCCATGGGGAAGCAAATGGAAAAGAAAATCTCAATCGGGCTTTCATTAATGTTTGGATAAACATTAAAGCACATGAAAGTTTCATCCCGATGAGATATTCCCGGCATAGAAGAATGATAAATGGGGATGCCGGGGTCAAAAATGGTATCTTCATTTCCACAGGAGAGAAGATATGGTGGAGTAACGGGATACGTGAGAAAAGCAAGAAAGATCCATACAATATAAGCGAAGAGAGGTTCACTTAAAAGTATGAAATCCAGATCCAGGTCAAGGGTGAGATGGGTGGGCAAAACATTAGGCACATGAACTCTTGGTTCTCTTGTTGGATAAATATCCCCCACCACATCCATAGTAAGATTGCCCAGCTCGGGCTCATTCTTAAAGTAAAAACAATCATACTCCGGTGGAGATATGATGTGAGCGAGTTCATCGGCGAACTCCTCATGATAAAAATCACTCCTATCGGCAGGAGGAAACGGATTGATCGAAAGATCAAAGATGAACGAATCATATTGAGAAAAATCAGCATGAGTAGTGGTACTGCCACTACTCTTCTCTTCAATATGATCGTCATTGAGATAGAAAGCTTCATAATCCGGAAGAGAATAATCAGAACGAGTAGTGGTACTGCCACTACTAATCTCTTCCAGATTAAAGCGAAAAGTTTCAGATTCGGTTAAAGAATTATCAAAGGTGTTAGTCTCCTCCAAGAAAAGGTTAAGAGATGTGGAGGAAGACTTGGTCATAATATAGGAAGATGGAACGGGATTATCTATTAATGCTTCGATGTTAGAAATAAGAAGATTGACATTCAACAATTTTTCACGAAGGATATCGTCTTTGATTGTTAGAAGAATATCAGTATCAATCCCTCTAACTTCCGGGATAACACTCTCCACCACCTCTAAGCTGACGATCTCATCATCCGGAGATGATGCATCGACATAATCGATATCCTCATTGTAGGGATAATCGTCATCACTCAAAGTAGAATCATTGTTAGATTCGACGATAGTTTCAGAGTGTTTTTTGAAAGCTTCAAGATGGGTAGGGTTATCACAGAGAGGCACATCACAACCACCGTCGGAAATACCCTCAGACTCACTTGGGATCAGGACAAGCTCCTCAACACTAGACTTTATTACTTCGTCTGATTCCGTTGCTGGAATAGTGTCAAGATGCTCATCCTTCATTATGAGAGAGTCAACGGGCTCTTCGGTTGATAAAACGGGTGTGATTGCAATGGTGTAGTCTTCGTCATCATCATAGCAAATGGGAATCTTCCAATATCGATCTCTAGCCGCTTGATCTTCCGCAATTTGCTTTTCTTCTTCCTTCTTTTGCATAATTTGACCAACCATATCACATATGGATGTCATTTGCTCCATAAGCTTGTTTTGAGAATTAAGAAACTCATTTTGAGTATTGAAGATTGTATGATTGATGGTATATTATGGGGGTTGAGTTTGGTCAAAACCAGAATAATTAGAATTATAACACGGATTAGGTTTGTAATAATTAATCGGTTGACATTGGAAAGTCTTGTGAGGACCCCCACAATCTTCACAACAAGGATATTGTTGTGGAAAACTCAGTGAAGTTTGTGGAAAATAATTACAGTTTTGATTGAAACACGGGTCCTAATTGTAAACAAACAGGACTTGAGGTGGACAATCGTAACCGTAATGAGAATCGTTCCCACATAACTCACAAGAGTATGGTACGTATTGGGGTTGTGGAGGGTAGTTTGCAAAACTTGGAGAATCGTTAGAAGAGTACAGAGTTGAAAAATTGATTGGTGTTCCATTTCCAATATCACAATAAAAATAAACTCCATCATATTCATTACAACCACATTGTTGGCATGTACAAAAAAGATATTGTTGTTGTAAAGTTTTCAAATTTTGTAGGATCTCATTAAGGTTTTGATTGTAGCATGGTTCCGGATTAGAGATAATCGGAATTTGCGTTGGACAATTGTAACCATAATAAGCACCTTTCCTACAAGACTTACAAGTACATCGTTGACAAAAGATATCATTTAACGAATCACCACACTCGTAACAACAATGATGGTCAATGTATGGAGGACTTCGTGAATAATTTTGACCGTGGCCTTGATTGAAGATGAATGGCTCTCGAGGTGCACTAACAATGTTAGTGTTGTCATTGGATGACTCAAAAGTGTTTAGAATTTTGTTTTTATCATGAATTGTATACCAACCTTCATTCAAACACTTTCGCACAAAAGCACAAGGTCGACAATATAGACCATCAACCGGATCTCCACAAGTTGCACAATTCTGAGGGGGTCATTGAGACGAGTCGAGTATGAGAACAAGAATCTTGTCTTTAAGACTCCCTTTTGAATAACCACAGTTTCTAGTGTACAAAGCTCCACACGACGAGCATTCTTTAATCAAGAAGAGGGGGTTCAAACGATTATCGAGTGACGCCATAAGAATTAAACAATTTATAGGGATAAGAAGAAGAATTAAAATAGAGGGTCGAGAAAATAAGAATTAAATGCGAAATAGACTAAAAGATGATTATTTTTGGTTTTTTGAGTTTTTTAAACAACATATTTTTTAAAGGACAAAACGAGATCGAATAACTTAAACCTAATAATCAACAAGCTTCATGGTAGCTCTCTGAAAATGTTTAACTTTCAAAGGTGAGTCGTATATCGCAAGTGACACAAAAGGCAAAAATTTGGACCGTCCTAATTATACGTATATAATATATAGTAATATATAAATACGTAATAATAAGGAATAAATCAATTATAGTATAGTAAGTATTTTTCTGTCGGGTTCTAGAAAATCGCTTTTAACCAAAGCAATTTCAAAAACCTCCCGGGTCATTTTTCCTCGGCGAAACATGAATTGAAAATCGGCTAAATCCGTGATCGCGCATTTCGAATGGTTTAAAAGATTTTTTGATTTGGTTTTCTAAATCCTACTTGACATAATGTTAAAGGCATAAAAACAAGCAAAGCAATTAAGACAATTAAACAAGTAAAGCATTAAACAAAACGATTATTTAAACTTAAGGTAATAAAAACGTAAAGCATTATGGTGTAAGTTCTTCAATGGTGTTGATTCTTCGGATAGAAAGATTTCATGGGTAGCTTGGGATAATGTCTTAGCGTCCAAACTGAACGATGGTCTTGGTGTCTCGAGTTTCTTCGCGTTGAATCGTGCTCTTTTGTTGAAGTGGGTGTGGCGCTTTATTTCTGGCGATGGCTCTTTATGGTGTAAAGTTATTCAAGCGATTTATGGCTCAAAGTTTGATCCTCATGTGACCGATCAACCCTCGATTTGGTGCTCTATTTTACGTGAAGTAAAATCTTTGAAAGATTCTGGTTTTGATTTTTCTTCGCATTGTAAGAAGCGGATTGGGGACGGGTCTTGTACTAGTTTTTGGTATGATATATGGTTAGCTGATGCCCCTCTTTGTGTTCAGTTTCCCCGTTTGTTTGCTCTCGAATTGGATAAGGAGATTGTGGTGGCTAATAAAATGGGAGCTTCTTCGGTCTCAGCTTCTTTTCGTCGGGACGTGCGTGATGGAGCTGAGCGGCAGCAGTGGGATGACCTTTCTTCAATTCTGAACTCGGTTGTCCTCTCGTCTTCCAAAGATAGGTGGACTTGTGATTTGTCGGGAGATGGAGAGTTCAAGGTTAAAGTCATCAGAAACTTTATTGATGACTTGTTTCTCCCTTCGTCGGATGTTGCAACGAGATGGGTAAAATTCATTCCCATTAAAGTTAATGTTTTTTCTTGGCGTGCTCGTCGTGATAGGTTACCTACTAGAGTCAATCTTAGCCGTAGAGGTGTTTTGTTGGATTCCCATCTGTGTCCTCTTTGTAATGCTGCTATGGAGGATGTTCAGCATGTTTTCTTTCGATGTGACGTGGCTCGGGTTGTTCTTCGTAAAATTTGTCGTTGGTGGGATTTGGATTGGCAGGAGATTTGTTCTTTCTCGGATTGGGATGCTTGGTTCTTATCCTTTCGACTTTCTTCCCGTCTCAAGTCTATTTTAGAAGGTGTTTTTTATGTTGCTTGGTGGCGGATTTGGAGGCTTCGAAATCAGTTGGTCTTTGACGCTTCGCCTCCTAATCGTTCGACGATTTTTGATGACATTGTTTCTTGGTCCTTTTTATGGTGTTCTAGTAGATGTAATAGGGTTTTTTCTTGGGAGTATTGGTTAAAAAACCCCTATCTTATTTCTTTGTAATGTCTTTCTAGCTCCTTGCTAGTTTTTTTTAATAAAGTTGCCGTTCAAAAAAAAAATCGGGTTGAGAATAAATTAAGCGGGTCGACCCGCCAACCCGTTTAATTTTTTTTTCTTAAACTAAAATTATTTATGTTTTGTTATACGGGTAAATGGGTTAAACGGGTCGACCCGCAAACCCGTTTAACGCCCCAAACACCGGCCCATGCCCAAATGAAAAAAAGAATATTTACGGCTCAAAATTTTCATGAGAAAATCAAGAAAAGCAAACGAGAATAAACGTTCACGGGCCCCACCCACAACGCAATTTGCATTGGGTCCCTAATTCTCCATTTTGTACATTATAATTGAACATTTAAAAAAAAAAAAAAAATCCTTGCATATATCTTTGCATATTCGTTATATCTTTGCATATATTTGAACATTTAAAAAAAAGATCCTTACTAGGTTATACGTTTATGCATTAACAGTAGACAAACATATCTATGATATTCTAAATTTTAGAATTTGAATTGCTGACAAAACGAGCTCAATATTACAATGCTTTATACGTACGATTTTATAAAAAATGTTGAAGTTTAATATAAATAGAAAAAAAATTACAAAACGGCCCCTCAACTTTAACTATTTACGACTTTTTTATATAATAAACTTTATTTATCAAATATATAACACATAACTACCGATTCATTCAGATAAAAAAATACCCGCGGAAGTATCTTCCAATTGCAAACAAAACGAGGCCAATATTACAATGCTTCCGACATACGCACGATTTTATAAAAAATGTTGAAGTTTAATATAAATAGAAAAAAAAACAAATTTACATACCGTACCCTCCACTTTTAACTATTTACGACTTTTGTTAACCAAATAAGTAAAAAAAATAATATACTCACCTCAACGACACACGATTGTTAAAAAAAATGCTCAGTGAAATAAAATACATGTGTTGCATACAAGTCAGCCCGGCCGCAACGCGCAGACACATTCCCACTCAATATTCATTCGAAATCGATTCGTAAAAAAATTATGTCCCGCGGCAACGCGCGGCCAATGTTGCTTGTTTATATGATAAATCGTTGTAAAAGAAAAACGTAATGGCCAAAGGTCCAAAGTTACTCATAGTCTCATACTGCCAACTTTACAAACGAGAAACGATCAGCGATAACTTTTTCCAAAACACCTAACATCAAATAACACTCATAATTCCTATCCGATTTTTATACACCAATTACATTAGATACAGAACTTAGTGGGTATTAGGAGAGGTCGTCGCCCCTCAAATTTTTTTAACCACAAGTATATTTTTAACCATTGCGGATTGTAGTTGTAGGCATTATTAGTAGGAATGTTAAATGGAAATGTAAATTGGCTTCCTTAAAATAAATACATTACAGTTTAGCCACTCCGATTAAACTTATGGAAAAATTTCACAAATCGTCCCTATGGTTTGACCCAAAATCACAGATCGTCCTTAACTCAAATTAAATACACCAAGCATCCCTAATTTTGAAACTAGTAACACACACCATCCC
The DNA here is from genome assembly GCA_026074375.1 of Tanacetum coccineum. NCBI lineage: Eukaryota > Viridiplantae > Streptophyta > Magnoliopsida > Asterales > Asteraceae > Tanacetum > Tanacetum coccineum. The sequence continues at coordinate 12,623 of BQNB010108356.1, forward strand.
TATCGTTAGTTTTGCTAGTTAAGTGTTAACGGATGAGGGGTAAATTGGTCCTTTCGCGTTGAAACTAGTAACACACATCATCCCTATTTAATTTGAGCATATTGTTTCTTGACACTGAATACTGCATATTGTTTCTTGATCTCAGCCTCTGCTTTCTCGCCAAAGGCATCAACTTTGTCCTCATATTTGTCGTAAAGATAAGGCACCGTGTGCAATAGAACAAAGACTGTTGAAAATAGACATAATTTCAAATATAAGAAGCAGAAAGGCTTAAATAAAAACAGTCCCAAATGAACAATGAATGTAAATATCTAATACACAATAAAAGATATGATACTTACTTGTGTAGAACAAGGTCAAGAAATTCCAGCAGCTTCCCAAAATTGAAAGCACCCACAAACCGGCAATCACCTGATAGGATTAGAAGATCCGATCATTAGTGGAATTGATTATCAAGAGGGTTTTAATGCAAAAAAAAATAGATGTAGGATCAGTCCATACAGCGAGAAACTTCTTCAAATCTTTTCCAGAAGCGATGCACCTAAGAACCTCAAGAGCTTTGTTAACCTCAACCCTGAGAGCATTGGCCACGCCAAGAACGATATCTTCTGGGAGGGCGACTTCTGGGAATTTAGGAGGAGACCTGATCGTGATAACGAAAGTAAATTAAATGCCATGCCACGATAGACAAATATTAAGATTCGCAGACAGTGATTAAAGATAAGCATTACGCAACGATAGCTTACTTGTTGATGAAGCTGGCGGCATTTGACCACAAGAAAAGAACAGCCAAGGCTGGCTATTAAGATGTGGCCTACTATGTAAGCAAGTTATTACTCAACCAATTCCAAAAAAGCACCAAAATCAAAGTTGGCAATAACAATCTACGCAATCGTAAGCTTTTTGTCCTTCCATAGAAAGATATCAGCAGCTGTCACACAAAAATGTACAATGTATAAGAAATTATAAATCACACCACTACAAATTCCGGTATACAAGATAAGACATGAGACTTGATCATCTAATACAGAATATATGTATACAAGATAAGTTTATTATGATAAGATGAACTTATACAAGTCCAAAGGTCTCAAATTAAGCCAGAATATTAGGGCTTACGAAATATAAGCCAAAGCCAAATAAGCTCATAAGCTACATCTAAGCTTAAACAAAACCGCAACTATAGATCCTATATCAATACAAGTGACATGTAATCCGATCAGAAAACGACCAAAGTCTAGATCCGAAACATCAAACACTCCTAAAAACAGTCCAGAATTTACAGCTAAATAACTTTCAGAAACTAGATACATTAATCATCAACTTTATAATATCAAAACCGATCACAAGAATAACCCAGATCCTATATTAGAGATTCAGATACAACTTCTACATAACAGCAACATAACTAATATGAACATTAAATCATAGATCTACTACTTCATCATAAAAAGTAGATTCAACAAAAAATCTAAAATCTTACTAAATCACAGATCCACGTCATCAATCATCAATTCACAAATTGATTAAAGTTAAACACAAAAGGTAGATTTAAAAAAGTGTGACATACGTTTACCGCCACCTAGAACCTTATGAACAGGCCTCTGACGACCAAACAACCTATAAACCTTATCCTTAACATCATCAACAACTTCTGTTGCTGCTGAAGAAGAAGACGACTTCTTCTTTGCTTCATTATCGGAATCGGAAGAAGAATCGTCAAAAGTTTCAGTTATCTTTTCCTTAACAGATTCAACAAATGATTGCTCCTTTTCTTCGGCCATTTTTGAAGTTGAAGGAGTAGGAGGAGATTCAGTTGAAAGTATTGGAAAGTGTGGTTTTTGATTTGAAGGGGTTTGAAATAAAAGATGATGTGTGTTACTAGTTTCAACGCGAAAGGACCAATTTACCCCTCGTCCGTTAACACTTAACTAGCAAAACTAACGATAGGGATGGTGTGTGTTACTAGTTTCAAAATTAGGGATGCTTGGTGTATTTAATTTGAGTTAGGGACGATCTGTGATTTTGGGTCAAACCATAGGGACGATTTGTGAAATTTTTCCTAAACTTATTAAGTTTCGTCTATGCCTATTTTTGAAACTTGTTGCACCAATGATCCCTATTTTGTCAGCCCCATTAAAAGAAAAAGAGAATAGTGTAAATGACGATTTTAATTTCTATCGTTGTTATAACGTCATAATCATAAACAAACTGAGATGTTCGAGTAAACTTCAAGTATTGACGTAGTGGTTCCCTTTTTGGTCGCCCATTTGACTTATGTGCACAAAAAGATAAGTCATGGCAACTTCCAACCAAATTGTTGTATTCTTTAATTAAAACGATCATAATTTTTTGCTCTAAAATAAATATGATCTTTATTTGTTTCATGTTAGTTTTTGAATAATAAACTGTAAAATATGATCTCTTTCGAGTGGAGCAAATGCGTAGGTTTAGCTAGGTTCGGGTTATGTGTAACTATTCAGGTAAAATACAAACGGATAGATGTACACGAATGAAAGAAAAATGTGGACGAAATCATTGTTGCCATTAACTTGTGATTGTCAATATTATAAGACTAGTAGTAATGATGACTTGTGATTGTCATCTCATCGCCAATTCAATTTTTTTATTTTTAAGACTAAATGCATTACTGACTGGCCGACCCAACCAAGCCGAACCAAAGGAGGGGACACATCCTATGTTGAGCTCGTAGGAGAAGGGACGCGTTCCATTTGCTCGACCGACCAAACGCACAACCTCCATTACTATGAGCCTAAAAACTTAAGAAGTGAAACTCATACACATGTTCAAACTATGTGTTCTCACACATTTACGTAAAGTTCTTACTTGTGCTTTGTGTAACATGAACTTTTACAACCACCATAACTTATATAAACAAAAAAAAAATTTACACTTAATACTCCAGCCAAATGGCGACTAATAAATTTAAAAGTAAATATTGGACAGTGTCTTAAACTTAAAATACAACTATAATTTATATCGGGTGATTCTTCTATCATAGCTTTTTATCAGAAAAACTTATTTGAATTCTACGTTCTTATTTTGTTTTATGACTTGTCTTCCGATATTTTCTTAAGTTGTTACTACTTTTTTTTATAATATTCGGCCACGGGGTATCGTTGGCATATAAGATGTTCATGCAACAACACAAATTAGTGATTAGTCTAAGCAAAAAAGACACTCCCGATGCTTAACGTTCTAGAACGTCGTCTCTCTAAAAAGACTGATAACGTTAAATAGGTCATGGTCGTTTCGCTTGCGAGACCGTGGTTAGCTGTTTTCAATCACTAATTCAATTGTCGTCGATAAATCATATTGTCGTCCGAAGCTATAAAACATATTATGACCTGCATCTTATCTTTATTATATAATAAAAGAGATTACATATTTCAGGATTGTTTCTTCAATTTGAAATCTTATGAATTAAAAAATTTTGGACCAATTAGAACCTTGATTATTGCACGTAATGCAAAATCGTGCGATTTGATTGGTCAATAAAAAGTCAAAATTGAATCAATTTGGTCAAAATTAAAAAAATTTGGTGAAGGAAATATAAAGAAATAAAAAAAAACACAGAAAATATGAGAATTGCTACAATCATCCACAAAAATAACGTCCCACAAAATTTCCACAAAATGACATGTATCCAATCAAAATTTTTTTGGTCATTTCTCTTTCTTTCTTTTTGATAAACATCTCTCTATTAATGCATGTCACATCATTTTGTGAAACTTCTTTTGTAAATCTTTTTGTGGATGTAACATCTCTCTAAAAATATATGTGTCAAATTTGTGAAAATAAAAACTTGAAAAAAGATGAGGTAATTGATAAAACTTTAGTGGTTCAATTTTAAATAAATTATATGGAGTTAAGTGTAAATTTATAAATTTACAAATTTTATTATAACTTTTAAGAATAAACAAATAACCCCTTAAACTTTATACACCTAGACTTTATATTTTAAAATACAACAAACGCAAACAATTCTTACTTCCAACAAAGATTTAACATTATTTAATCACATCCCAAATCTATCCGAAGATCTTTTAGTGATTTTTCATTGTCGGCATAAAATCATGTTGTACAACCAAATATAAAAACACCGAAGCACATAAATTATCGTAAATAAAAAAAAGTTTTCTAGCTATTCATTGATGGGTTTGAAAGAAATTACATTTTCTTTTCTTTTGGTTTAATACGTACTAAAATTCTAACAATTGAATTTATGAAAAAAATATTTATTTCATTGACGTATTTTCTAAAGTGGAAGTCAATGGTTCGAATAGAACGAGGAGAAAATTAATCCCTGTGTAGCCTCGGAGGTTCACTTTAGCTGACTCCGGGATACCTAAAAGGGTAGTTTCGTTGGAATTAGTTGGCTCACAATATCGAGTCCGAAAACAGGTAAATCAAAAGAAAAAAATTTACTAATTATCCTACTACGTAATATATAAAAGATTTAATAAATATATTCTCTTTATACGATTTCGATAATACTGTATACATAACTTATAAAATAGATAAATTAAAATTATATATATTTTTTTTAAAAACATAGTGTTTTAGCCACGTGCGTGACAGTGACAATAAAAGTGATAAATGTATTTCAACTTTGATAGGAAGAATTCGTAACATTATTTTCTGATAAATTCAGAGGTAGAATACACTTACATAAAGGAGAACTGAAAATGAAAGATGAAATAGCGAGACATAATTTGCACCAAATTTAGTATCACAACCTCCTTTTCGATTTCTTATACCTCTTTAAATAAATGCATTTTATCAACAAAAAAAAAATTTATCGATCTGGATGTAATTGCTAAAAAAATATGGGTACTAAATCACCATATCAAAAAAGAAACACATATATCGCTTTCATCGTCACTGTCGTATCTTTCAGCAGTTTCACGTTATTTGCTAACTTCCAGTCATAGGTTTCTGTTAGATCATTCATATGTCCCTATTATGTAAGAGTGCTAAACGGGGTTCTCGTCGAAGGCTGTTATTTAATAGGAACAACTGATCCTACAGAAATCCTGAACGGGAAGTCGCAAAAGGACGAAACCACTATCACACGTTTAGGATGAACAAAAGAGTTAATTAGACAATTCAGAATATACATGTCCAATGACTCTAAATCTCTACTAAAGTTTTTCTAAATACACTTTAAACTTTCTTTCAAAGGTTCTCATAAGATGAGGTGTTCCTATTAAGTAAGAGCGTTTAAACAGGCTCTCAGTCAAAATTGTCACTTATAAGAATAAGTTGATCCATGCGGAAACCTGCACTAGAAGATCGCATAAAAAAAACAAGGAATATGGCCCTGGGTTAATTGTATATGGAGATGACGTGCAACAGATGAACATCTCAATAACACAAACACGCAACACTATTTCAAGCTAACCCACAACGACAGACTTCCAGTGAGTTTGTAAGAACCGAGCTAGAGGCTTTACACGGTTTAACGCAAAGTATGCACAACATCGGCAAACAATCCATGAATGTGAAATCTTGCGAAAATTGCACTAGTTTAGTATTATGAGAAGACCGTAATTGGACGTAGAGTGTCGGTGTGAAAAGGATGGAGAAAATAGTATAAATGCCTCCACAACCAAACACGCTGGATCTGAACACCAAACCACACATCCAGTCCCTCGATCAAAGACAAAGCTATATAGCATATTTTTTCCCACCCTCCGCACACTGATACCACTGTGTACAGCTGATGATAATTGAACATAGTAAATACAAAAAACGTATAGTTTCCTTTGTGGTCCAGTTCAGATTTGCAAAGTGATGAGGTGTCATTTTATATACTTTTTCAGGGCCATTTAACCCACTAAATCATGCAAATATTCCCAAATATTGTACTTAATCATTTCTTTTATATTTTTAGCATTTGAAAAGCATTTGGATGAAAAGCACGTGACTTGAGCTAGATTCGAGGAGAAACTGGACAAGAATACAACTTTTCAAGCTTGTGACTTCCATTCTGACGCCTTCACCAAAAGTGCCCAGAAAGTGAAGTTTTTAATTAAAGTTTTGACTTCTCAGGTCATAGAGACGGCGTTAGAATTTACTCCTGACGCCGTCAGGATTGAAGAGCGACAATGTCACCACGAAGTGTGACGTGGCACCGTTGCCGACAAAGAGAAGTGATAACATCAAATAATTGATATATTTTAATATCAAATTCCCTATAAAAATGCTTACAAATATGCTATTAATGTATGAAAACGTTACTTAATTGTTTATTATTAGTTTTCAGGGACTAAGTGAATATTTTAGCAAAAAGACAAGAGATTTTGAACAAGAAATGCACTAAAGTGAAGAGTCCAAGGCACTTTACGGCGTAACACCTCCGGGGATTACGCTGTAACATACTCGAATGAAATAAATAATTTACGGCGAAAGTGTCTCTGAATTACGCCGCACATTTAAATTTACAAGAGAAATGTATCTTACTCAGTGAACCGAGCGTAACATATGGCGACAAGGATACTCACGTAACCTACTATTATGCCTAGAAGATTGGATGCTTTACGAAACAAGGATACGGCGTAACACACCCCTAAGGATTACTGCCGTAAACCTTTCGAAGCCTAATAAATTAGAGCCCATCCTGCTGGCTCCATTCAAGCCTCACTCACCACCACCACTTCACACACAGTTCTAAGGGGTGAACCAAACCCCTAAGGATCAAAGCATTTCACCTGAAGGTCCAAGGGAGAAGCTTCTACCATACTTATTGTATTCAATCATTCATTTCATTCTCTGTAAGAATTATGATGATTCAATCCATGTCTTTATTCATTAATTCTTGCATTGCTGTTACTATAAGCGGCTAAGCACTCCTAGTGCTGGCCTAACCATGTATTTACTAGAGTTGTGATTATGATTTCCTGTTTAATTATGGTTCTGTTAGATATCCTTATAGCCTTTTATTGATCCCTATGTTTTGGTAGTATAGAGGGTGGCTTAGATCTTATTAATCCTGATATTAGACTTACCATGTTAAACTTAGGATTAGTGGGGTACTAAGGTAGCTTGACATCTATCCCTAGTGTAGGAATTAACCAAATTACCGCCTTTGTCACATTAAATACTTAAAAAGTATGGGAACTCTTTCAGAGGGGGTTAATAATCGGTTTAGATTATAGAATGGTCTTAAGGGTAATTAAGGTTTAACCACTGCAAGCTTGAATGCCCTGCTCGTGTGATTGTAGGGGAATGTGGGATCGCAGAGTACGCATAGGACCGACCTTAAATGAAAATTCAGGTCTGTCGACTTTAGAACCACTAATGGAACTTATAATTGAACATTGCACAGGAAAATGTAATCATAACATTGGTAATGAAATGGTTAGGTTAGCACGCCTTTCTCCCTGATATGTTCTATCTATTTATTTTATTGCATTTACTTTTCTGTAATTCTTTAAATCAATCATAAAACCATTTTTAATCGTGACAACAATCAAATTAAACTATTTAACCTTAGCTCTTGAGACGACCTTGGATTTACCAAGCTACTGCACTATATACGATCGGGTTCTCTGCCCGTTAGTGCGTGTATCAGTAATCGAGTTTTATAAATTTAAAACTTGAACAAAATATATTTAAAGCAAAATACGCATCACTATGATAAACTATGGTAATTCCGTAATGTCGTCACATAAAATGGATTTCTAACATAAACAATTTGCTAGGCTGATGACCAAAAAGTATAAAATGAGTATGATGAGTTAACTGACTTATTTTTTAGGGTTTTTAAATAAAACAAATTTCTAAAGGAATTTCTATTTGTCAAGAAAAATATGTTAAATATTTACTCTAGAATTATGAGCTAGCTGATTGTGCCTGATTGAAATGCCCCACGCTTCCCCCAAAAAATTTAGGAACTAATGAATCAGGGGTCTTTATATTTGAGACTCAGTTTTGGATGAATGATTAGGCCACTGATGTATCTAATAGCTAGCAGACCTGATATCTAATTTTCCACATGTCTTTGTGCTAGGTACCAAGCTAACCTTAAAGAATCCTACCTTGTAACTGTAAACATAATTTTTAGGTACCTCAAAGAAACTCTAAATCTAGGTCTCTGGTATATAAAAGGACCAGGCTTTGAACTTAAGGCACATTCAAACTCTAACTATGCTGGTTGTAACCTAGATATGAAGAGTACTTTAGGGGGTTGTTAAATTCTTGGAGGAAAGTTAGTATGTTGGAGTGCAAAGAAGCAAAGCTTAGTGGCCGTGTCATCCGCTGAAGCTGAGTATGTTGCTGCTCCTGGGTGCTGGGCTCAAGTACTTTGGATTAAAAGTCGGCTGGCATGATATCCTTTATGACAAGGTGCCTATATTTTATGATAATACAAGTGCCATTTCCATTTCAAACAACCCAGTGCTGCACTCTAGAACAAAACATTTTGACATCACGTATCACTTCATCAGGGACCATATTTTAAAAGGGGACAGTGAGCTTCATTTCGTACCCACTGATTTACAACTAGCTGATATTTTTACAAAACCACTAGCTGAGCCTAGCTTTACTAGATTGGTCACTGAGTTGGGTATACTCAATATTGACAAAGTAATCCCTGGTAAAGAAAAGATTTTAAGTGATTTCCTGACTTGAATATTAAATGTTTCTAAGGTAACTGAATAGTTACATTTAAGTTGAAAGACACACGTTCTCAATATTTAATTAAGATATTCTCTAAAAAGGCTACCAACTTTCTCAAGATTCGCGGGTTTTTACCGTCCACGAAGGGGCAAGGGACCCATGTTTTTGATAGTTTTACCACTACGCATTTATTGCAGAACTCAAATGGTTTTTATTTTTCAAAATATAAAACATTTTTGTGGTATTACTATCATTTTTTAACCCACACAACACTTTTCACCCACTAAAACCTAATATCACCTTCATCATCAATCACAAACTCCATTTGTCATCAAACAGAAGTGTTATATATTGATTTAGGATCGAATAAGCAAATATAGTATGTGTTTAGGTGTTTGTATGTATTTGTTATAGAGAGAGAAAGAGTAAAGAGAGAAATGAGAATTAGATTAAGATGCTTACCTCATGAATGAGGTAGGGACGGGTATTTATACCCATTAATAAGGAGAGCTCTTAGCTCTTGGCTTTTTGCCTTTGGCTATTTAGTCGGGTCTCGTGACTACATTTTAGTCATGAGCCTTTCACCGAACCTATTAAACATTATTATTTCACTATTTATTACAAGAGTCGATCTCAATAAGATCGTCACTTTTTCATTCCTAACAATATCCCCCTAAGGGGCGATCATTAAGATCTCTCTTTTATTGAATTATGATTAACACTTTCTATTCCTAATAATCTCCCTCTAAAGGGTGATCATTGAGATATCTCTTGTGACCTTGATCTTTGATCTTTAATGCTCGTTGTTTTGAGTCTTGTTATGTAACAGTGGTCTCGTTCCAATCATGCTTTTATGATCTTGATCTATATCTTTTCATTTTCCTTCGTCTTTGCCTTTGAGATCTTTTCGTATCTTTATTTCTTTGCCAACATAGTTACCGTGAATCCATCTTGATTTGTCTTTTAAAGCTTCTAACCAACCTACTCATACTTTTCTTGACAGCTAACAATCTTCCTCAAGTAGAACTTTTCTCTTGATCAACAGCTTGATGATTTGAGGAAGTTCTTTAATTATCAGAGTTGCGAAAGTGTATATTTGACCTTTGAGTATGAGTTATAAAGGTATGAATTTGACGGTGTACTTGCTTGTGAAAGGTAGATGTGTTGTTGTTGTTGTACATACTTCAAACAAAACAACCCATAGAAGTTGAAATTATAACACCAAAGTCAATTAAGTCCCGGATGTTGTATACATCAAAGTCAACTAAGTCCTCAATGTACACATTTCTTCCCCTTGATTATTGTTGTAGAAGATGAATGAAAGAATGTAAGAGTAATAACAATCTCCCCCATTAATCTTGTGACATCATAAGAGATCTTGGTAATCCAACACTTCACTTGAGTAAATCAAGGAAAGGTTGTTTGTGTTTTTTGAAAACAAATTCCAAAAGAACACAATAACTACTAGATCACTTAGATTACTAGTTAACACTTATTTGAATCATTTATTAATCATTTTTAAATTATATGTTCAGTGTTGGCTTGATGTTAGCACTGGTAGGATTTCCATTCAATCATTATGAGTACTTTATTTAAGTATCACTCTTGAATGTTCCGCGCAATGTCACTAAGATATGAATATCACATAGACATACACACTACTTCATACTATTTGTATCATTGATGTTTAATATAAATGTACT
>BQNB010108357.1:0-22968 GCA_026074375.1 Tanacetum coccineum
AAGGGATACTTGGGGATTTCCTTAATTTCTCTATAAGTATATTATTTTATATGTATGTAAAACTACGAATCAGTTTTTCAAAGATTCCAACAGATATGAGCATGTGAGACTAAAGATCAGCGTATGGCAAAGTAAAAGTGAAAGAAGATCAAAGTAATTCAGAGAAGTAAAGCTTAAACAAGTCAAAGATCAAGATCAAGTCATCACATCAAGTTCTGAAGATCATGATCAAGGTGTTAACGTTTGAATTACCAAAGCACAACAAGTGAAGTACCCTATCAACAACGAGCTAAAGAGACAAGCACGAGTGAGCTTCTCATGACCTCATCTAGGGGGAGATTGTTAGGATCACATAAATGGACCCGAACAAAGAAGCTTCGGTCACTCGAAGATTCAAGACAAAAGTCTAGCTCGAAAGACAATGTTAATTAATGTTTATTATGTATACGGGCCAAGATGTAAAAAGCCCAAAAAGAAAGCCCTCAAAGGCAAATCCTAGTTAGTATAAATACACCTAGTTTAGTCAAAATTAGGTTAGCTTCTCCATTATTTTATTTTTCATCTTAAGGGTTTGTAGCAACTTTTTGTTTCTTTCAATCAAAAGTTCTTTAATGTTTAATCTTTTATTGCCATTGATCTTGTGATTCATCCATGGAATGATCTAGGGATCCTACACATCATGATATAAGAATTGCACTTGTGTTGCAATAATTACATTTGAATACACCATTACTAGCAGATCAACTGATGTGCTGGTGGTATGTCATTAGGATCCTGGCCTTTAGAAAATTAATTGTTTATATGTTTAAACATGGGTAGTTAATTTTATTTTAAGGAGTTTTATCAAAAATACTAAAATTTTGAACTTTTATATGTTTTGTAGATGGCATTACTTGCTCAAAACATAAACCATTCGGCTTTCAGGTTGATGCTTAAAAGAGAAAAACTTTATAGATCTAATTTCAATGATTTGTTTTGTCAACTAAGGATTGTCCTTCGAGTTAAAAAGAAACTCAATGTGTTGGAAAAACCTATGACCCCTGCTCCTGCTGCTAATGCTCCAAATAATGAATTATAGGATTGGAATGCAAAATGTGATTGTCATAATGAAGTGGCATGTCTTATGTTTGGTAGCATGTCTCCCGAACTTCAAAGACAATTTAAAAACTATGCACCATATGACATACTGCAAGAGCTTAAATCTATGTTTGATAAATAAGCTAGAGTTGATAGGTTTGACCTTAATCAAATGTTTCATGCTTGTAAACAAGAAGAGGGGCAATCTGTTAGCTCATATATTCTTAAGATGAAGAGCTATCTAGAATAATTAGAACACCTTGGTTATGTTCTCCCTCAATACATTAGTGTTGGTTTAATTCTGAATGACCTTACTAATGATTTTGCTAGATTTGTAAGGAACTACAATATTAAAACATGGAAAAGAGAATTGGTGAACTACATGCTATGTTTATTGGGTATGAAAAGAGTTTGCCTAAAAAGGCTGCTACACCACAAGTCCATGCGATTCAAGGTGGTATAATCCAGAAACCCAACAAGAAATCGCAAGCTGCTAAGGGGAAGGGAAAAGGAAGAGGAAAAGGAAAAGGCAAGTCTAAGCTAGCTTATGCCCCTAAGCCTAAAAACCCTTCACCTTCTAAGAAAGAGCACTCGACAAAGGATGCGACTTGCCACAACTGCAAAGAGGTGGGTTACTAGAGAAGGAATTGCCCTGTCTACCTTGTTGAGTTGATGAAGAAGAATAAGCAAGCTAGTTTTGCCAGTACTTCAGGTATCTTCACTATAGAATTACTTTCTTTCCCTAATAAATCTTGGGTGTATGACACTGGTTCTGGTACTCATATTTGTAACACTACTCAGGGACTAAGATGAGAAAAGAAGCCGAAACAAAGAGATGTCTATATGTACGTGGGCAATGATGTGCGCACACTTGGACTCTACTTGTCTGTGGCACTATCATCTTGCTCATATAATTAAGAAACATAATGAAAATCAATAACATGATATGCTTTTAAAGTCAACAGATGATGAATCTTTTGATCAATGTGTATCTTGCTTATCTGGTAAGATGACAAGGAAAACTTTTCTGTATCAAACGAAGAGGGATACTGATCTACTTGGATTAATACATACTGATGTTTGTGGTCTACTTAGACATGTGTCAAAACAAAGAGCTAGCTACTTCATAACCTTTACTGATGATTTAAGTCGTTATGGATATGTTTACTTGCTTAAACATGAACATTTGGTCTTTGAAACATTTGGTCATTAAAAATGAAGTAGAAAATCACTCCTCCATACACACCATAACACAATGACGTGTCAGAGAGGAAGAATCATACCTTGCTGGACATGGTTCGATCATTGATGAATCTTACAAATCTGTCGTTATCCTTTTGGGATTATACTCTAGGGTCTGCTACATGCATACTCAATATGGTTCCAACCAAAAAGTTTAATAAGACACCATATGAACTATGGTATGGAAAAGTCCCTAATATGTCTTACTTAAAGGTCTAGGGATGTGAGGCACTTGTGAAGCGTGACACGCTTGACAAACTCCAACAAAGATCTGTTAAGTGTATCTTTGTAGGATACCTAAAGGAAACAATGGGTTACTACTTCTACTTCTGATGTGGTTGTCGTTAGACTTCAACAAGAAGTTTTACAACTCCCTAGGCAGTGCACCTAATCGTTGTAGTGTAGTATAGGCAAGACTCGTGGGTTGTTATCATTCTCTAGGGGAATAGGTTGGGAAGGCTCGATCAAGATCTAACAGAGGTCTACGGGGTTCAGAGAATATTCTTTTGGTATTTTTATATTTTTATGAAAGTAGTAAAATATCATAGGTTTGAGAGGTTGGTTTGTTTAATCTAATTGAACTAAATATATATCTAAACTACCGGTGATAACTTTATGATAAAAAGATGTATTTACTTAATCATGTACTATTTCTTAGATTGCTTCTCCTAATCCTGTGGCTTTGTCACACTTGTGATGATCTGTGTAAGCATTTCCTAAGTCATGAACGAATTATACGAACCTACCGTCTATTTAATATTCCGTTAAGGCAATGCATAAGTAAGGTAGTATGAAGACTATTACAAGGCCCCTAAGAGTATATTAAATGCAATTGAAATATATTAAGAGGGATCAACCATATTAGGGGTAAGGTAGTATGAAGACTGTTACCGATGGTATCCTTTTTACACACTCGCGTTTCCCTGGACGTCTATGCTAATTTAATATTTGATGGCTAATTTTGTAAAGCCTAACGCGTACATCCATCACAAGAAGCAACATTAAAAGGATCTACAATCTAAGTTTAATACAATCATAGTGTATAAAATGACACCTCATCAAATACCCCTACACTTGGGATTTGCTTGTCCTTGAGAAAATGGGCTTTTCTACCAGCGTAACGTGAACTTTGCAAGAAAAACGATTTGCTTAAAGTCACTTTTACGGAAAGAGAAAAATCAATTGCATTTTTACAATCTGAAAAGGAAAAGATTTTATCTGAGAAAAAGAATCTAGCAGATAGTTATCTAGATGAAATAGTTTGTTTAAAAAACTGCTGAACAAAGTCGGCAAGTGATATGTTGCAGAGATTTAACATCGCCCAACACAAACTATTCCCCATGCTTTCAAAGAAAAAACTAAAAAGGCCGGACCAATGACTTGCACAAGGACTTCTTAGGCACCGATAACCGGTCTAGGTTATTATGGCCCAAGCTGTTGTCTCAACCTGTTTTGTATTGATGCTGATACCCTTTTGGAATTCCCAATCATCACCCTGTTAGTATATGGGATAGTGAAGAGGTCTTGGTTCACCAAGTTGTTAGCATGAAAAAGATGAATGAAAAAAAACCAGGGCATGTTCGACCCGCAAACGGTTTCTATGACAAGCTTAATGCCCTTATGTTCGTTCCTCAGAAGGACCTATCTGGAGATCAGCGTATTTGGATATTCTGGCCAACGATATTTGTAGTAAAGATAGTAAGTAAACTACAGCCAACGGCTGCTACTCCTTTTGTTCGTAAAGTCGAACCTCAAGTCAAGTTCATGGCAGTCTTCGAATCGTTAATGTTGCTTTTCCTCAATTTGAAGGTATCCATAAAAGAAAGAACAAACAAAGACCAGGACTTATGTTTCTTGAATGGTGTTTTGATTATGCAAAACAGTTTGTTGAACAACAACTGGTACCATTTTACGACCATTTCAAAAAAAATATCCAAGCTGCTAATGATACATTTTTCAAAGAGATAAAAGAATTTGAACAGATTTTTGATGAACTGGAGGCGGAATATGAACAATGTGTTCTTGATAACAAGAACCTGACCATAGAGAAGAAAAATCTTTTAATTCATAAATGAATGCTTAAATTGCTGAGATTGTTTTAGAAAAAGATATCTACTCTATTGTGCTCTCTTCTGATATTGTTGTGCCCCCTAGTTCGAATTGCCTTTGCGAAGATCTTAGATCTGCATGCGATAGGGAACACACTAAAGTTCTTGAACTTGAAGCTGAGATTTCAAAAACTGAAACCAACTCATTTCTGAATACTAGAGAAACGTTTTCATTTACATCGAACAGAATTATGTTAGTTTACAACTTAAATTTCAGAACTATAAACAGTGCATAGACACTTCTAGTGCCTCCAATGCAATTTTTGAAATTAACAAGTTAAGACAACAGCTTCAAGGGAAAGATGACACTATCAGGAATTTAGATGCTCAGATCAACATCATGAAGGTGTTGAATGTAGGTTCCACTGAAGGTAGTTGTGACCAACAAGCATTAGAAACTGACAGAATTCAGTTGAAAGATACGATTACCTCCCTTAGGATTCAGCTAGATGGCCTTAAAGTAGAAAACGTGAGTCTGAAAAGACGATATGATGAACTGTCAAAGGCGAATAATCACTCACGTACTGCATACACTGAAAAGCTTAGTGCCTTCACTGCTGAGAATACCAAGCTGAAAGCCCAAGTGACTGGTACAACAAGTAGTGGACCTTCAACCTCTGAGAAACCCAAAGTACTTGCTTCAGGGATGTATACCAACAGTTCAAAGTACATTCCACCTCCAAAAAGAGCCAACTGGGTAAAAAAAACCAATCCACGTTGCCTAAGAAAAGCAGTTCTTTTCAGGAACACTCCCAAGGACTTCAATAGACGCTCACAGAACCACCAGTGCAACAAAACAAAAAGCCTAATGTTCCTGTGAATTTGTCTACAAGAACCAAACCTGCCACTGAATCTCGCAAACCTATGCCAAAGAGCCACACTTGGAACCATCATATCTTGCCCAATAAAAGTGTGAACGCGAGGAGAGCAGCTTATCACAATAGGAAGTTGAACGTTGTTGACCATAATCAGTTTGTGATTCGTTCTTTGAAGTCTGTGAATACCAAAACCCCCCCAGGCCAAACTAGTGGTGAATCATATAAGCAGGTTTTGGAAAGAACCAGGAATTCATAATGTGAACACTACTAAGACAGCTTGGAGACAACTTGAAAGGTTGTTGGTAGTGTTAAGCCTCAGTGGAAACCCACTGGAACGACATTTTGCGTTGTATGATAACTGTCATTTAACTAGGATAATGGAACCCATTGTTGAGCCTTTAGAACTTACCCCGAGTGTTAGTCTCTTAGTTTCAAAGTTTCTATGATCACTAGGTTTTACTGTTTGTAAACTTAGTGATCGAAAAGCTGGTCTCCAAGGGTTATCTGAATTTTTTGAGATGTTTTCACATCTGTCTCATGTATATTATATTAAAAAAAAAAAATAATAAAATAAAATAAAATTTTGGCTTAACAGTTATTTCGGCTGTAACCCGGTCTTAACCCAGAGATTTAGTGTACGTTTCAGTGCATTATTTCTTTACAGACAAGAAGTTGTCTAAGCCCCAAACCATTTTTCTCAAAACAACTTGTTTTATCAAACATCGTTCGGGTTAAACCAATCAAACAATTGACTCGGGTCATTGTTTGAGGGGGACGGACGGAGAATCAGTACTCACTACAGTTTTTGCAGGGGTCACATGGACACATGTTGCTGATTGATTGGAGAAAGATCGAAAAACCAAACTGTTACCAAGTTCAAAGACAGATTGCAGTATCATTCCTGTCTGGGTATTCTAAAGGTCTTGTTTCAATTACTCACTTGATATTTGTGCTATTTCACCTCACCTCATACTTTGAGGGGGAGATTGATATATTTTAAGTCTATTCTAGATCAAAAACCTTTCACAAGTTTCATACTTTTGATCGGGGGAGAAAATGTGACTTAAACATGTAAAACGGATAACTAATGATTCGATTGATTCTAAAATGCTAAAGTCCTATCCATGCATGTGCTAAACATCTTTCGATTATCGACGCACATGTGTAGGGGGAGCATAAGTGTTAAAATATCAAAAATGTCAAGATACCAAAAGTTTGTGTTATACACACGTATCTTGATAACTGACAAAGAATCTTTTGTTTCATGTTCGTGAAAGTGATCTTAAGGAATGCTGAGGAAAGAGATGTTGTACCACCAGGGTATTCGTATGAATGCTCATGCCTGGTCTTCGGACTGCGCCCACTAGTGAAGTGGATTTCCTTACAAGTACTCGTACAAGTTTGGATTTCCCAAGGCACTTCATATCTTTCGGGATATATTTCAAAACATCATCAGAGCATTCTGATTAAACTTTCGTTTGTGCCCCAAACAAATTTTATAAGCACATCGAATGTTTTTCAAATCATTTTTGCCACAGGCCTTCTACGGTACTTAATTGTATTGTGAAGTAAAACGCTGATAAAAGGAAGGGAATTATTACGGGTATCGTCAGCAGATAGTAACTGTACTGAACTCACTCTTTACCCATTCTATTGAGTAGAAAATACTTTATAGTGTGTTGTCTTCGGACATCTGGTCTAGAGAAACGGCGAACATTATGGGAATCTGATACTTAGGTTATTAGAGGAAATAGCTGGTCACGTGCCGGACAAGGGAAAAGGAAGAAAAAACCTGTCAAGAAGGTTCTTTAATGAAAAATCTATCTGATCACAGGCTGCAGAGTATTATAATGTAATCATTGATTCCTCACGGATTCAGAGGTTAATGTAAACCAAACCAGATTGAATGACAAGAAGCAGTGGTCGTTGGTGTGGTTTGACTTCTACAAATTTCCGCTGTGCACGTCAATGACAAGTAGAAGATTGTTCAAGCTACAACAAAGTTTCAGAATCTGCTTAAGATAGGGATGTTGGTTTGGGGGGAAGCTGATTCAGAAACTTCGCCAAAAAGGAGTCTATGAAGAAAGCTTTTCAAGACATGCTGCATGAATTGGGGGGAAGTTAATCCAGTTCATGCATACTACAATGGTTCCTGTACAAGTAAAGACAATGAAGATCCAAGCTGGAGTACAAGTTTCAAGACAAGGAGAACTCAGAAGACATCTTCAGCTTTGGAAGTGCTTTGGAAGACTTTATTTTATTGTAATTGTACTTGATAGGAACATTGTAAGTAATTCCGTATGTGTCCACATATTGGGGGAAGATTGTTAGCCTTAAAATATGGTGACAAACACGGAATTACATTAGTTTATTTATAGCGTGACACATAGGGACTAATAATGACAAGCTACGATAGTTGTGTGTCACTAGGACTATAAATACCCCCTCCATACTTCCATGGAGGGGTGAAGCTCACTTTTGTAAAAGTGTAAGTGTGTGTGTTTTCTCTTTAGAACACACACATTTTCCCATCTTTCTTTCTTAATTCTCTAATAATATGGCTACACATTTATTCCATTTTACCAACCTCCAGATCAGTTTTAATCCTTGTTCTTGTATGTCATTTATAATCTACAAAGACAAACCTTCATTTAATGGTACTTTAAGAGTGGGGCATGACCATGAGCCAACTCTGGTGCCAAAATTCCAAATGACCAAATATCAGCCCTGAAAATACCACAGTAATCATGATTATGTCATTTTTGTAATTTGGATGTGTAATTCTTTGTGAATTTATTAAATATCTATAATTTAAGTATTCAATACTTTACGAAAATATAAATAAAACAACTTGTGGATCTTGGAACACAACGTCTAAGGTCCAATATAACACCCCATGTTTTAGGGTCATTTACGACATCAATAAACTCACTATTTATTTTTAGTATTGTACGCGTTTGCTTTTAATTTCAAGTATTAAGTTAAATCGCGTAAGCTAAAAATGATCATTCAATGTAAACGGGCATCAAACAATTAAATGTTTATATCAAGCAAGTGTTAAGTAATTATTTTGAGGATAATTATTAACTTTGTTCATTTTATTTTTATTGGTTACGTAAAATATTTACGTTTCACGATAAAATACGTTTAGGCATACCCGGAACCACTAAAACTTTTCTACGCTTCAACAAATACCCATGCTTATACCCAATACCCAAAGTTTTATTAAACTTTACCCAAGTTAACATTGTTAGTTATATGACACATTAAATAAACTAACAAAAATCTACATATTACCATTTATACATCTACACTTTATATAAATGACTTAAAATTTCAAGTATAAGTTAGATATTGTATACAAAATATCTAAGACACAAATTTTGGTCTTTTCCCCCCTCACATCCCACGGCAACAACAAGATTGAGAGACAAAGAGCACACAAACATCACCAACTTGTTTTGTACAACACTACTTCATTAAACCTAAACAATGACTAAGTTAACTTTGACCAAGACTTCCCATGAAACCCTCCCATTGTCTCAAGACTTCCATGTACACTTTTTGACTAGTCATATAGTATATAAGGTCTTCACTAGTATAGAACACACATACATACTCATTTCCTTAAGTGTAAAACACAAAACATCTCCCTTTTTCCTCCCTATAGGCCACGACCACACTTAAAAACCACAAACAAACCATACAAAATTTATTTTCCACATTTACATACATTCCTACATGATATCTAAGATAACCTAAAGTCTTTAGAAGGGTTAGTTTGGAGTTTGCAAGGGTTAATCAAGCAAGAAGCAAGATTATGATTTCACTTGGTTTTAGGGTTTTCTTGGTGTTGCAAGCTAGGGTTTGTCATCTAAACTAGGGTTTAGATTGTATTGTTCATCACCACACTTCATATTAAGGTTACCTAAAATGTATACTTATGAAAGTTAATGAACAAATAAGTATGTACACATATGAACCTTGTGATTCTTTGTCATTTTTGGACAATGATGGACTTCAGGACCCTATGAATGTAATACATGTGATAACGAGTGTTGTAATAGACTTTTAACAAGGTGGTTAAACTTAAAAGTTACAAAATTAAGTTTAAAACACATTTTAACAAAAAGCTCAAAAGTTTCTGTTTTAATTCAAAATTTAACCTATTGATTTTATATTTTTATAAAATAATACATCCCATGAGGATTCCAAAAAGGTAAGAAACTTGAAAAACCAATTTATAACGAAGAAGATACGTAATTTACAAGTTATACGATAATAAACGGGTTTATAAAAGAAATTTTATAAAAACAAGTTACAAAATACTACTGATATATAAGGTTGGTTATTTTTCTCAGATCACACATATTTTTAAGATTCCAAAACATTAAGAATCATAATTTTTCGATCAATAACGAAGGAGTTATGAATTTCGCAAGTTTACGGTAATTAAAGTTTATAAAAATAAATTTATAAAATATGAACAGTAAAAATCAATATTCATAACAGATATATATATTTTTGAAAAATATTATATTTTGATAGAATTTGTAATTACGAAGACGTGTTCGAAAGAATCACTAAAACGGAGTTAAAACGAATAAGATACGACATTTACGGGTTTTACGATAACTAAATCAATAAAAATAAATTTATAAACTGTCATGAACAGTAAAAACCACTGTTCATCAGGGACTAAAAATATGAAAAAGTAATATTTTGATAACTCGTCTTAATACGAAAGCGTGGACATAATAAACGTAAGAAACGGGCTTAAAACGATAAAGTTACATCGTTTTACTAAGGAAATATTTATAAACGTTTTAACTTTATAAATACGATTTCACAAACGCAATTAGATGGTGATGTAGCTATATAGAATTATATATGGTAGTAGTTGTTCAAAATGCTTAGTACTTATACGACCTATATTGGATTAGGTTGCATTCGGTCATTATCGTGACACATTTTTTGTGATATACTTGATATTCATTTACTCAAGGTGAGTTCATAGCCCCACATTTTACATTTTAATAATTTATAAGTTTTGGGGTGAGAAACATATGCATGTTTTACAATTGGACACAAGTGGACATTTTACATTATGATTACGCGTTTACCTAAGTAGCGATAACCATCTGAGCCCATTATCATGAACTATCAACTACTGTTGTGAGCGCACAGAAACAAGTTATAAATAGATCTATTAATTGGAGGATTTAACTATCACCCGGTCTCGGGAACTCTGTGATGTCCATTAACTCACTGTGCCTACACTTGCCGGCAACGAACGTAAACCATGTCGTACATAGATAGTTCGCGTGTTAGAACATCAACGTCACGGTCAATGTTGGCAAGAGTAATAACATAGCAATACCCATAACATGTCGAGCTTTAGTTCATTACTAGCGGGACAATGCGTATTACCATTTATGATGCGTTTTGCATCTGTTTGGAAAACAACAACTTATCATGGAAAATCTTACGGTCCAGCATTAACATTTATCAAAACCACGTGACATTCTCACACTTAAAAATATGTTGACGTTTTAAGCAATTTCTTTTCTCAAGAGATCAGTAAGGTATCAAGACAAGGATACCATTTGGTGGTCGTATATTTCTCGGAATTCATGCATTAAAAGATTGGGTTGCATTACTTGTCTCTCGAACCTTATTATTTGTCTTCGTTTAGAAAAAAGATATAAAAATAAAATTAAACAGTTATCTTTCTCTGTCACAACTGTAGTAGCATGAAATATACTCTGATACGAGACTGTTACAGAAAAGATAAATACTGGGCGTTGGCAATAGCAACTCATATTTACCACTGCCAATGACGTAGAACCACTTCATGTAGACGTCTTTAACCGACAACCGCATCAGTCCTTGAACCAGAAACAAAACTTCACGCTTACTGTGCGTAAGCCCCAAGGTAAAAATAACAAAACGAGGCCTATTACTTCTGGTTTGTAACATAGCAAGGATAGATAAATAGTGTTGGATAAGGCATGGACAGAAAAAATATTTGTGAAAAAAGTTTATTTTTTAATTAAAAACATTTTCGACAAGTCCAAGCAAACCCATGTTGCTATTAACGACGATCCCACAAACCCGAGATGTATTGAGCATCAAAACTTAAACTAGTACAAATATGATATAACAATATATGCCGACATATCCACTTTTATTTATACTTATCAGTCTTTTATTGATGTTTGTTAATACTTTTTTCTACAATTTATTTTTCATTTCATTTTTTTCAATTATTTTTTCTTTTTTATTCGTCATAACTAACAATGTCCCCCACCGCTATGTAAAGCTAAACACCACAAAAAATACGAACTTGAAGCTGGCTCATCTCCATTCTCTCTGGCGATTTTAAAATGGCACAACACACTTAGTATGCAAAGTCGACAAACTTATAAGCAAAACAGCAACCAGCTTTCATTCTCCGAGCAACTAGCAACCAACCATTTAGACTTTCTACAAAGGATAATGTTAGACTAAAGGTTATATATTTTTGTATTTTTTTTATTTTAGTGGATGTAAGAAACGAAAAGAATGGTTCTGTAGGTTAAACTATAGGTATCTAGCACTAAAGATGAGTGCTACAAAAGGGTTTATATATGGGTGATTAGCTAATCAGTGTAATTAGCTAAAAGAATAAATAATTGAATGGAATGGCCATGTGGGTTATATCTTAAGTTGCCTCTTTATCACCTAAAAAAATACCTATATCACGCGAACGTGATGTCACTGTGGTCTCCTAATGATTGTCAAGAATCAATAAATCATCAGCGCACTCATAATCAAAAGGAATCAAGCATAAAAGATGTATGCTAATAATAATAGGCTCGAAATCCTCACATATTTACTGGAATGGTTATAAATGCGCAATTAATGTCATCAATCCCGAGTCGGATCTGCTATATCAATCGGGACACATCTCTAATTTCAAAAACTTTATTTATTAACTACGTTTTATCTTAATATATTAACCTAAGTGACAAAAGAATTTAAAAACGAGATTAAATTTTTAGATCACCGAGGGCAAAAGTTTAAACTTTTAATAATGAGTCTAATTTTTCCAATTCATTCCCTCCCCCATACTTAAGTTGAGCATTACACGTAATTAGAAAATAACTTAAAAGTAAGAAAATGGGGAAAATAAATATAAGAGAAACGAGACTTCTCGGGGTTCATAAGTGTTTAGTTGAATTCTGAAAGATATGACGTGAAACAGAACGCCAAGCATGTGAATTCAACCATATGTAAAATTATACTCCAAATATATTAGTCCCCACTTGTAAGACAACCACCAATTCCAAGATCCACCTGTTTTATTTCATCTGCAAAATAGACATAACTACGAAACCCGTAAAATACTAAAGCACACTTTCATAGGCACCACGATTGCATTTAGCGTATGCAACAAGCCTTTAAACCCATCGGTATCCAGAGTGGACGAGTTATAGTCTCGTGAGGGTTTCCAGCGAACACACCCACAAAGTTCATTAAATTTCTTTTTAGATATAGTAGTCAAGATACGGAACACACCGGCCGAATGTGCGATATACTTAAAAACTGCAAAGTTTTTTCATTTTATATATTTTTATTTTTCTCTTTAAAAATTTTTATTTATTCACAATTTACTAAAACAAGCACACACAAAACAAAACAAAAATATAGAATGGAAAATATAATTACTAGCATTCAAACATTCACAACCACTACGAAAGCAAATAAAAAGGCGAAAATTAAAATCTTTTTGGATTTTTAGTTTTTAGGCAAACACATAAGGTTCGAAAACCTTTAACAACTAACAAAGATAATCACATAAAAAAAAGAAAAATAATATTTATTTATTTAACTATTTATTTGTGTTTTCAATTTTTAGCACAAACACAAAATCTAAACATTATTAATTATTTATGGTATATAACAAAATTATTTATAAAAACTCTCTTGTCTCTCTCTCTTTTGATCTATTTATATATATATTGTTTTATTTTTTATATATATATATTATATATTATTTATTTTTGGCAGGACCTGAAGGTGCGTCGCACTTTAATGAAAGTGCGGCGTTCTGATAATCGAATTTTTTTTAACTGTTAAATATTCAAAGGACTGACGGCGCGGTAAATTACAAAAGTGCGTGCACATATAAGATGTTTGCAGCGGTTTTATCAGGAATCATATTTTTTTAAAAAAATTATATTTTTTTTTCTTAACAAATGCAAATAAACATGAATGAATTCTAATTTAAGTTTTAAAACAACCTATATGATAATGACACGAAAAAGAAAATATTTTTGTTTTCAAAATCATAAGTGTGACGTACATAATAAAGTGTGTGGCGTACATTTAGCAAAAAGAAATTGTTTTTTGAAATTTTCTTATATATATATATCACATTTATTCTCGATGCAAATCTAACTTATCATAAAAATGCATACACAGAGAACCAAACATAACTAAACAGAAAGCATATGCAATCACAAACAAACTTAAAACATTTTCGTATTTACATTTATTATGATTATTATTACTATTATTATTTCTATGACACACATGAAAATATGCAAGCTAAGATGAAAACAAACAAAAAAATTAACAAGTATTCACAAAAAACACAAAAAGAAGATGCATCTGTTTTATTTTTATACAAAAAGAAGATGCAATTTTTTAAACATTTTTTACAGATGCAATGAAAGAAATATTATTAAGCAAACAAATAAACAAATAAGCAACATGATATAAACGTGAACATGCCAGTAATCCATATAATTAAAAAGATACAAAAATAATTTAGAGATAAAAATCTTCTTGGTTTTTTATAAATTTGAATGACAAACTAAATATTCATAAAATTACAAGGCATATAATCATATAAAACATAATTTTAAACGATTACATACCTGAGACTAGCAATTTGGGGGTTTGGGGTCACCACTGAACTTAATCAGTCACGAGACGAACAAGATCATGACAAGTACGGCGGTTTTGGTGTGAAACCGACGTACTTGCAGGTTTTATCTGCAAAGTAACAAGAGAAAATAGGGGAAGTGCGACGCACTTCAACAGAAGTACGGCGCACTTGCAGCAGTTTTTAAGAGATTTCAAGGAAATAAAGCATACGAAACACACGTAAGATGCACAAGAACAAGCAAACAATATGCAAACAACTAAAACAAATCTCCAGCAGCGGCGCCAAAAACTTAATGTGTGTTTTACAAGCTTTAAATTTATAATAACTAGAAATACCGATTTTGACTAAAAACACAATATTCGGGCAAGTATACCCTATCGAGTGTAATATAGTATACGGTAAGTCCGGGTCGTTCCACGAGATTTGTAGCAATTCACAGATTGTTTATCAAGTAATAAAACCAATTGATTATCATGGATCAATTATCCAAAACGTATGTATTAAGCAAGCAACAAACAAGGCATGATCCACATACAATGATACATGGAGATAGAACAAGACTTTATATAAACAAAGCATACAAGTCATATATGACGGGTAATCATAATAACAAGCATATCTACCAATGATAACATAGAATCCTTTCGGCCTATATACTACATCATCACGAGCGCATTAAGAATGGTTTATATCAAATATGCATACATATGAATTCCTCCCAACCCGGTCGGTCAACACAAGGAATGGTCTTAAACATAATTCTACTTGGGTTATTTATCAATTTACCACACAATTCTCATAAGTATGATATTGACAAGCCATAGACAAACGGTACAAAAAACATCAAGACAATTAACCCTTTCGGCCAATTTCAATTGCAATGATATACCAAAAGATAAACAATGATCCAAGCAAAGATAACATCGAATTCATAAACATATATATTCATAAGTCATAGAAAAATCATCCAAATATTATATCATGTTTCACATATTCAACGTACAAGAACAAAGTACCAAAACCAATAACCAATTGTTCCCATAAACAACCAATATCCGAACCTCTTGAAATAAATTGAGGGGCTGTCATGACCTCGCTGGAAATCAACAACACGTCATCAAATGGTGTGTTTGGTAACAGTTTTAATATAGTGAAGGAATTAGCGATTTGGTGTGAATCGTCTAATCCTTATGGTAAGATGTATTTAGGTTCTGGAAACGTGGTATTGAGGTCTAGAAATGGTGGTGAATCACTGGTGGATCGCGGTGGAGAGTGGTGGTAGCATGGAGAGATAAAGGGGTGTTTGGATCATAGGATCCAAGGATCCTCACCACTCCTTCCTCCTCTCCAATAATAGTATGAGTTGTGTGTGTGTAAGATATATGATGATATATGAAATGGCTTGGAAATCCCTACTATTTATAGGCTGGACGAGGGTTGAAGTACGGCGCACTTATATAAAAGTGCGGCGTACTTTGCCTAATGTCGGTTAAGGATCATTAATGTTTGGGAGAAGTGCGGCGTACTTATATAAAAGTACGTCGTACTTGGTCTTCTTTTTGGTCTTTATTCTTTATTATCCTATAGCTAGTCTTCCATAAGGTATAAACACTTGTGTTTTGAGTACTATTGAGCTTGGAGTGTCTTCAAGTGAACCTGCACATATTTCATGCAATTAAGTATCGGAAGTTCATATATTTAACCAAAATAGATATATAAAATCATTGATAGCGCATATAGAAATATGTATAAAATGAGCGTTATCACTCTCTTTTCTCTTCTCTAATCCTCTAAGTCTAACACCTCTTGTGTTCTTAATCTTCTCATCTTATCATTCTATTGAAGAACACATCTCCACAAGAATCGAGTCTATCTCTAGGTTAGGTTAGGACTTGGTTCATCTATCTTATTTCATTCAATCGAGTTGTAAGGGAAGTCTTGTATCCGTTGGATCAAGCCTAGATCATTGGGGATCTTGTTGGGGTTTGGTAAGCTTCCAAGGGGAAGTTGGTAGTATCCCTAGTTGATCTAAGTGATCCTAGAGGCTAAGTCAAATCACGGGTTCTTAGGGGTAGATTTTGAAGGCGGAATAATGTAGGTAGTAACTCTTCTGTGTGAGCATCGGTCTTTGTTGAAAGCCGGTGAAGTTAAATTGTAATATGGTTTTAGTCCAACATAAGGATTATACTGGTGTAGTATAGGTGTCGTGGATTCGTAACTGGACGTACAGAAGGGTACCCTAAAACCCCCCTTCGAAACCAAGTATATTATTCATGGTATTTTTTTTCTCTTCTCTTCTCTATCTCTATACTTATGATCTTAGCTAAGTAGATCATCACACCACTCCGCTATTTCGAGACTTGAAGTTTTATAAACTTTAAAGATGTTCTAAGGTAACCGTATTCTCCCCCCACCCCTGCTACAGTTTAACAATTGGTTATCAGTATCCATTATAAAGTTTTTTTTAAAGAGTTAAAGCCTTCCTGAGAAGTCGTTTTAAGTTGAAAACTTCTTTTTTAAAAATTCAAAATCCTAACTCCGGTTTTTGAAAAAGTTGAGTCAAGATCCATGGCTCAAGAAAACTATGTTGAGGGGTGCTCTATGCAAAGACCACCTTTGCTAGAAGCTGACGGGTTTTGCTTTTGGAAAACCTGCTTTGAGACTTACATTAAGTCCAAAGACATTGACTTATGACAAGTCATTCAAAATGGCGATTTCTACTTCGAAATAGAAGACTCATAAACAATGATGATGAAGGAGACGTCGTATGAACTTCTCAAGGATATTCAAAAGAAGCAACTAGGAAAGAACAACGAAGCTAAGATGACTCTTTACAACGCCCTACCGCATAAAGAGTATAAACGTGTTTTCATGTATAAAGCTGCCAAAGAAGTATTGCATACACTCATCATCACTCACCAAGACAATTCACAAGTTAAGAATTGCAAGATTGATCTTCTCACTCAAGAATACGAGAAGTTCTCAATATCACATAAAGAAACTACTGATAGTGGCTTCATACGATTCAATGTTATTGTAACTAGTCTTAAATCTTTAGAGACGGACTACTCGAGCAAGAATCATGTGAGAAAGTTTCTTCGTGCTCTACCATTGAAATGGAGAGCCAAGGTGATGGCCATTGAAGAAGCAAAAGACTTGGCTATACTTCCTTTTGATGAGCTTATTGGCAACCTTTAAGTTTACGAACTAATCTTAGCTAGTGATGGTGTTGCTTCTAAACCCTATGCCAATAGATCTCAAAGCTAATGTTACTAAGGGTTAAACTAGTAATGATAGTGTATGTCAAGATGGAAGTGATGAAGATGAAGACGATGATGAAGAGTTCAACTCGATAGTGAAGAACCTTTAGAACTTGTTCAAGAAGGGTAATAGGTTTGAAAGAGAAAATCGCTTTGGTAATGGTGGAGATAGGTTTGATAAAGGTCATGGTAATAGGAGCAAAGGTGTTGGAAGCTCTAGAGGAAAACGTAATTGTTATGGTTGCAGAAGCAAGAACCACTTCGTTGATGATTGTCTGAAGGCGAAGATGAAAAAGGCGTTCTTTGGTGGAGCTTGGAGTGATAGAGAAGATGGTGATCAAATGGAGAAGGACGCAACATGTCTCATGGCGATCAGTTTGCAAAAGGTAAATCTAAACTCTTCTCAACTTGATAATAATGTTAATGAATTACAAAATAACTATATGAACTTGTAAAAATAAATTTCAAAATCACTAAAACAAAAGAGCCATTATTTTTAAAAGAATCATCCAAACCACATACCCCACTCATCCCCACCTAAAAATCTTTTTTAGGAACTAGAAAGAATAAGATTCATTATCAAATTGAATATGAATTGAAACATTGAATAGTAAAATAATTTGTGATAAAGCCAAAGAGGTGGTTGAACCTTGATTAAGTTGTGAAAAACTTACACAAGAGGTTGACTCTTTGAAATGCCATGTATCTAAACTTCAAGTCGAGTCATTGAGTTTCTCAAAATTTAAAAAGAGTAGTAGTGTTTTGGATAACATGTTGAGTCATCAAAAATTATCCCAAGATAAGGAAGGTCTTAGATTTTCAAAAACTAAGAAAACTACTTCTAAGAGTCTAACCAAACCAATTATGTTTGTAAAGGGGAGTCAAAACGAAAATCATGGTTTGATGATTTGTCCAATATCTATTATAAACCGGTATTTACTCAACCTCGAGTCGACCACAGACCACTCTTACCAAAACCTAATTTGAAACATTCAACCACGTACAATCAAAGGCCTCCATTTCAAAATAAACCTAACCTAAACAACCGACTATCTTTTCAAAAGAGAAAGAGTTCTTACAACAACCGAAGGTCTTCACCACATCAACATAACTCGTTTCAAAAGAGAGACAACTCCTACCTAAACCAACAATTTTTTAGAACAAACTTTGGACCAAGATTTCAAAACAAAAATAATTTTCAATCAAACGTTTTCAAGGTTCGGTCTTAGGAGACTTAGCCAATTGCTTTAAGACCCAAGGATGTTTAACTTGGGATTGTCTTATGGTAACATCAATGGACCCAACAACCATTGGGGACCAAGTTTTTGAGTTATGTGTTTGTTAGATATAAGCTTGAACCGGTCTATTAGATTTTGGATATCGGTTAGTCTAAGCTCATGATCAGTAGTAGAAGATTATTTACTTCATATAAGGAGTATAATAGTGTACACAAGTAACCTTTGAGGAAAGGTTATCAGTAGATAAAGCATCAATGGTGGATCTTTATCTAATGATCATTAAACAAAAATCATCCATCAAAATCGAGCTAAGTTTTTCTTTTATGTTTATGAATATTTATGTGCTTTATATTATAGTTGTCAAAAATGCCATGAGAACTTGTTTGATGCTAGGTAGCTTATTTTTGCCACAACTTCAAAAGTTAGGTGAACTTAGAAACTTAAAGATAATTAACTTAAAGTTGGACTAAACATGCATATATGTTTAATGTAGAACTTGTGGAAATTTGATTGATATGGATGCATGAAAATAATTGTTAGTTTGAGAAATTGAACTTAGGAATGAAAACGAACGTTATGTGTGGCATGCATAAATAAACTCATCTTAAATCTTAAACTAAGATAAACCGGTTAGATGATTAGAATTTTCACATTAATACATAACATCATGAGTCATTTGCTTAATTGCTTAATGCGTATATGTAAATGCCTAAATGAAATACATGGTTATGTTTCTAACAAGGAGATATTTAAAGAATATGTCAAAAATCAACAAGGTGATATCATGAAATTTTCTCACACATCTACTTTCCATGACGAGTAATTAGTTATATTTAATTTGTTCACATGATTAAGTGTCTTTAGGAATGCGATATGATGTCACAAATTGAGAGTTCATGGATTATATGCCTACTTGTCGTAGTGATTAAATGATGATATTAAAAATGTGTTTTCATGAGAAATATGTTTTGATGTTATTTGCTTGCATGCCTACTTGCCATGATGATAGTTGATTTCATGCTTATTGATAACATGCTAATTGTTTGGAAATCTATTAAAGATAGTAGCTCACAACTCTAATATATTATCGTTAATATGATTCTAGGTGCTCAATTGCTTAATTTGAATTCACACCTTACCCACTTAGGTTCGTTTGCTAGACATGCATCTTCAAAAGTTAGGAAAAATAAGGTCATTGAAGGAAATATATATGGTGCACATCTTCATGCTTTTCTAGATTTAGAATAATCTAGGCATTTTGGATGGTGCTTGCTTTGAATGCTATTAAGCTCCTAAAGCTTGATTTATGCGCTTAGTAATTACGTGAAAGGCATGGAAAAGTTATGTTTTAGTTTCGAGGTCACCATGTAGGTGTTAACTTTGAGAGGTTGTATTAATCTAGGGGAGAGTAATACACTGTGTCAATTACTCACTTAGGAATCCACTCATGCTATAACTTATCATTAGGTAGCAGCTTATGCTTAGAACTTTTGTATGATTGGCATATATTGAGTGTGCTTGATTAGTTTATACATACGCAATATGCCTACTTATCCTTGGATGTAATTAGGATCGAGTTACAAATCTACCACCTACATTTTTGAAAAGCCTTCTCACCCTAGGATTATATATGAGTCAAAAATTATACTCACATTGTTGGTAAATATATTGCACAAAACATCTAAACATAATGCACTCAAAGTTGCATTCATATCTAAGTAGGATTTTGAGTAGATATCACAAATTAAGACTAGACACGCACATACTTAAAAGTAATTAGATATCTATCCCTTCTTGCCTTGAACACATAGGTCTTAGGTCTTGCCTTACACAGGTCACAGGATCAAAACCTGACTCTAATTTGAATATATATTATGCTTACTTGAGTATGTGATATATTGATGCATAATTGATTAATTTTTCATATGAATAACCATGTGATGATGATTATACATGTGATTTCTTGATTTTATCAACATTTGAATATGTATAATATGATGCTGTGCTTGGACTCACCCATGCATTCAAATCTCCAAATGGTAAACTAGCCTATTTCGGAATTGAACATGTGTATATGCTTGTTGCTTGTGTTGTTTTGTGTTTACTTGTTGCTAGTTGTAGCCAAGAACACCGTCAATGGTATCTATTCTTATCTTCTACAAAGATACCATCCTTCCATCTAAAGAGCAAGACCCCGCCTTTTTGATTTGACAAAAGGGGGAGAAAAAAAGCAAAGCATTGATGCTAAATGATCGGGAAAAGCAAGCAATTACAGAAGCAAAAGAGCCATAGCATAAATGGAGCTATGTAAAAAACATAAGGTGAAGACAACATTCAAGCTTCATCAAATTACAAGGTCAAGATCAAGACGCAAACTTCATCAATGGCGGTCTTCATCTTCGCTACCTTTGTAATTTTATTTGCTTTCCGAAATATTATTTGTCATCATCAAAAAGGGAGAGATTGTTGGTGCAACATTGACTAGGATCCCCTTTATGTTTTAATGATGACCAATAAATATTCGTAAAACTTAAAATCACAAACGGTATCTTAAATCCGCAAAACCAAATTTCACCATCTGGCACGTTGGGCACACGTCAGCGCGCTACACGCGAAATCTGTTTTGCGAATTTTACACTTATCGGCTTTCCTCTTACCCGAAACATGTGGAAACTTCAATAATGGTATGTACATGATATTTGAGCATTTGGGAACTCTCCAAATGAGGTTTAGACTTAGAGAGGAGCAAAAACAAATCCTCTTGTTTTTTTTTCATAAAACGCCAACTCAAATCTTTTATCAAACACCTCTAGCCAAGGCCAAAACTTCTTTCTAAACCTAGTATGATCATACGTTCAACATACCAACAAGAAAAAGTAATCATTTGACCTTAATCCAGATTTACAATGATCCTAATCATGTAACGGGTTTTACTCCCTTAATTGTCAAACTAAGTCAAAAGTCACTTTGCGTAAATGCATCCTTTCCCGTTATGAGATATGCTTTACTTAAGATGAAAAGCACTTAGCTTGTTTTCATCAAGATGATTAGTGATCAAATCCATGTTAATTATCATGGATTAAAGTTTAAATGACTAATTGAGTTTGTGGTATTTGGAAGTTAATTATACTTTGACTTTTCTCACTTCCTTACCAATAAATGTTTTTACAAACTCACATATATTCCTCACATGTTTAAGTCCTCACTTCTTCTATACACTTCTTCTACCCATTTTATTTAATCACTTATTTACCCTTCTTACCCAATAAGTGATTTCATCTCCTCTACACATACTCTAATAATCTTCTTCCTTGAACCATCCCATAATCACAATGCCTACTCTTTTCTCTCTTATTGGCAATGTGATTATTCACCCAAATCAATCCTTTGATTTCTCCTAAACACCATCAACTCCATACTTATCTTCCTAAACACTATTCAAGCCTAAACACCCTTCTTTACAAAAACCTTCTCCAAATAAACCTCCAACAATGCCAACTCATATTCCCTTACACAATGTACCTCTCTTGTACTTGTAACTTTATGCCTCATACATTCCCAACCAATATCTTCTATATCTCTTTAAAACATTATCTACCAATATCCACTATTTGTCTTCTTCTTCATACAATTCAAATTACACATGCACACACACTTATTCATCTCAACTCTTGATCAAGTCATGTCACTAATCCAAGTTCACACATCCTTTCTTTCTCAACCCTTGGATTGTTTCTCAAACAAACATAACTAACACACTTTCACCTCTACCCTTGATCAAGCCATCTCATCAATCCAAACTCCCTTATTCTATTCTCAACCCTTAGATTGATGTCTTATCTTAAACAAACAAACTTTCCCTCACACACACTCTCTTCTCACTCATATAAGAAACACACACTCTTCTCTACCCTTGATCTTGCCAAATCACCTATCCTAGACACCTACCTTCTTCACATCCTCACCATTCATTTTGAATGAGCTTGAGAGGCTCCTTTTCATCACATCATGTCACATCATGACAACTCACACAAAACCCATCCTCTCTTATCCAATATGTGTGTTAATGAATTTGAAATTCAAATTTTAAATCTTTCCACCTTTCTCACCAAGTAAATAATATTCCAAAAATAGTCTCTTAGTTCCTAACTAGCCCTTTCTTATCTTTAGTTGGTTCTCAACTAGGCTAGTTACACATTTAAGGAATACCCATGGTACCCCTTTCCGATAATTCTTTTCTCTCTTTACAATATCAGATAAGCAAAACGCTTTTATCACTTCACAAATATT
>BQNB010108358.1:0-22968 GCA_026074375.1 Tanacetum coccineum
GATATGGATTCCTTATGCAGGTAAACATTGACCAATCAATCCTTAACTAGTTCCAATAATAACTAGTACAAAATTTGTAGACAAAATAATCTAATTCGGGAGGTGGTCACATTATAAAAGACATGATAATGCATTGAAAATAATAGTAATTTTCAATTACATAACTAACCAACATGATTGGTACCTCACGTCATGCAATCGACTATGGCTAAGTCAACACATTAGTCTGGATTATCGTGACATCAACATGTATTTCAGGGGGTTACCGGTCGCCTAAAGTGTATACTTTTTTTAGACCCAAAAAAGTTGACTTTTCAAAATAGACATGTTGCTCAGTTTTTCCAGTCACTTAAAAAACTTTTTACTTTTTGTGTAAGTAATTTTTCAAATATGTTTTTGGGCGACCTAGTAAAGTATAAAAGTAGCTTAAAGTACAAAAGCACTTTAGGCGACTTTTATACTTTACTAAGTCTTCTAAAAATATATTTGAAAAGTAACTTACATAAAAAGTGAAAAGTTTTTTAGGCGACTTGAGAGACCGGCCGACTAGTCTATTTTGAGAAGTACATTTTGTTAGGTCTAGAAAATATTAACACTTTAGACGACCTGTCTATTTTGAAAATTAGCCCTATTTCAGGTAACATGTGAGATAGTAACAGATTATCCTATACACAACTTTAAAAATTCTGACCATAGTATTTCTGGAGTTTTGCTAACAACAACCCGATGAGTGTTGTTTAAGTTTACCATAATTAAAAAACATTTCCAAATATGAAATCATTTATATTAATATATACTTTAATTAATTAAACTCATTTACCTTAATTATATGTATTATAATCATGTATTTATTAAAATGTTGAGTTTGATTTTGAAAACATGTATAATTAAGGAATGCTTAAACAACACCCATAGAGTTATTGTTAGTAAAACCCGTATATCTGTATAAACATAAAAATGTACTCGTAACTAAAGTTAAATACATTGATATGTGTATTACAGATAAAAATTATAAAATAAATATCAAAAAACATTAAGAGTGAGTAAATTAATTGTAGAAAAAAGGAGTAAATTACAATGTTAGTCCTTTTAGTTTGTGTTGATCGACATGGTACAATCCTTGATAGAAAAAATACACCGTCATCCCTAAATAGAAAACATTATCTATCATTAGTCCCTCTTTCTAACAGCTTTAACTAACCTTCGTTAAATATCACACGATGAGTG
This sequence comes from Tanacetum coccineum, assembly GCA_026074375.1. Taxonomy (NCBI): domain Eukaryota; kingdom Viridiplantae; phylum Streptophyta; class Magnoliopsida; order Asterales; family Asteraceae; genus Tanacetum; species Tanacetum coccineum. Next base: position 1,228 of record BQNB010108358.1, read on the forward strand.
AATTTCCGTACTATTTAAAGTTTACACGTAAAATAAAGATGGTCATTGACATGTGTGATTCCACCATTACCGACTAGTATTAAGTAGTCATCATGTTTCCGTAATGGTACGCACACCACCACTAATCAACCTAATCTAGTTATCAACTAATGTTAAATGTACGCACGCCCTTGTATGAATAAGTTGAGTTGGTTAGTATTTGTGATTTAGGGTTGTAGGTTTCATGTAATTTATGAAACATGATTATTAGATAATTTTAAGGGTTTGTGATTTTTGAATGTGGATTTGTAGATCTAGAGCTAAAAGATACATGATAGCCTTACATAAATATATTATATATAATATAATATATATAATAATATAAAATTTATATATATATAATATATTTGCATTTCTTTTTTTTATAAATAAATAAAACTAACAAAAAAGATTGTAAATCACTGAATATATAAAAAATATTTTTTTTGAACAGCGGAATATATAAAAAATATTTAGTAATAGCTAATGCCTTCTCGCGTGATTTTGAATAAAGTAACTTTATATAAAAGCCACGAAACAACTCCAACTAAAAGTTTTAATCGAGATCTATAAAATTAAAGTGCATGGATGACGTTTTACTCTTTTGGTTTTCCACTCTAAGTTATATAATTTTTTGATGTTTTAGTCTTTTGGTTTTTCACTTTTAAGTCTTATTTGCCTATGTGATAAGGTGATGGTGGCGGCGGTGGTGGTGGTGATGGTGATGATGGTCGTGTCATCAAAGTTGACGAATTATTAATGATTTGAGTAATTGTTATTGTGTTTGTGAGGAAGTGGCTAACGTATTTAAACGTTATGGTGAAGATGATGTGCTCATTCTTTTTGAAAACGAAGGTGGTTTGGCTAATAAAGAGAAGAAAATAGTGATGGGCTGAGATGTGGTCTTAAGAGGTAGATGATATATGGGGTGTGTGGGTGAAGAGATGGTCGGGCTTTTTTATTGCAAGACACATGAAGAAAATAACGCACAAGTCTAACGATCTTTTGAGAGAGGGACTAACGGTGAATAAGGTTTTGTAGCGTTTAGAGGGGATCGAACCCAAGTTGACACTGCAAACGAAAGTACGAACATTGTAATTTACATTAAAAAAAAATTTATAGCTGGGGTGCATTAATGATAATAGTGGTAGGACCACATCCACTAAATATTATAGAGGCTTTTGAGGGTGTAGGACCCACTTGACTGCCATCTTCCAACAACCATTTACCACGTAATAATAATGCATACCATCAAAATCCAATAGTCCATGAAATTAGCATGTACTGTAGTAAAAGTTTAAAAAGTCATACAAGTAGCATATAAAGGTTTGTCTTAAAAAAAGTATATAAAAAAGAGATAAAGAGGTTTTTCATAGGCCGGATGGTATGATGGGGGAAAAACCAACCTGATATAAGCGTCACATTAACTTTCTCTCTCCAAATAAAACTTACATTACAACCGTTCAACCGTAAGAGCCCCAGGTGTAGTAACACCATAACACCATTTTTTGACTGCCCCGTTAGCGCCACATCAGCATAACACCAACACCAACACCACTCCCCTAATCATAACACCAAATAACACCACTCACCTCTTTATTTTCATAAAACCCCCTAAACAATTATTTTATTATTTTAACAAACTAACAATTTCATTCATAATTAAACATACAAATTACATAAAAAAAACACATTACAAAATTAAAAAAAAACTTGTTGTTGTTCTTGTTGGTATTGTTGAAACTGTTCCGGCGTCATCGACCCGGTGAAAAGATTCATAAAACCGTTGTTGGGAAATTCGGACAATTTTTTTTATTGCTAAAAAGATATATATTTGTATTTGAAGAGTGGTGAATTTGTATTCGGTAATGTGTTGTATATATAGTGAGTTGAGTGAGGGGGGTAAAATGATTTTTTTTTAAAATTCAGCCGTTTTAGAGGGTAGATTGAAAAATTTTAATTTAAAAAAAAAAAAACTAGCCGTTGGGGGTAAAATGAAACTTTTCAAAATTGGGGGAGGGGAAGGATAAAATATAAACAAACAGTTTCAGGAGGTAAAATGAATTTTTTTTTAAAAAAAACCCCCAACGCGCATTGGCCGGCCAACGCCGTTGGGCAACGCCGGACAACGGTGTAGTAACGCTGGCCAACGCCGTTGTCGGCGTTACTACACCTAACGCTCTAATAAGAACTCACCTTACCCATATTTTTTTATTTAAATACTTTTATTCATAAACTAAAAATGTAAATATTTACGTAAACGTAAACGTAGGAAATTAATAAAAACGTTAACTAAATTAAAAACTTTTATTTATAGATTAAAAACTTAAACGATACATAGATAAAATAAAATGCAACGATACATAGATAAATTAAAACATAAACGTAAACTAAAACTGCAAGTTATATTTCGTCTTTATCTTTGCCCTTATTTCATCCCATGCCAATCGCTGCTCCCCGGTAAAGTAATCGTATGGCTAAAGATAAAACTTCATGTCTTCTTGTTGTGCTCGATACTCCGTAGTAGCAATATCTCGTTCATGACATTCGACCTCCCTCATTTTGACCTCGATAAATGCTTCGCGTTGTTCAACCTCAGCAGTTGTCATCTCGTTTACCACCAACATAGCCAATGCATCGTCATTCATAGTTGACGATCCTGACGTTTTGGACCCTTTATTTTTCGCAGCAGCTCTCGCTTTGTCCCTGCCCACTGGTTGTCGAATTTCCTGCACCTCATCATCACCGGCAACAATATTATTCAGATTAATACTAGCGTCCCTAGACTTTGTGTTGAACGAACTAGAACCAGATGACTTGTGCCTCTTGCTACTTCCCTGAGACCCTTGGTTTAAGTTCAGAAATGATATTTCTTGAAATTTATGACTATCTTTTAAAACATCCCAATAATGACGAAATTTAAAGGGGAGTCCGGTTTCAGCTTGATAGTGAATCATTGCCTTTTGAACGTTGGGACGAGTAATCCTGAAACGAGGAATGTTGGGACGAGTAATCCTGAAACGCGTTTGGTTGTGACCCGTAATCGTGAAACCCGTATTGTTCCGGTGCCGGTGTCGGGTTTCGGTATTGGTTTGGGTAAGGTTGGTGGTAGTATGATTGTGGTCGTAATAAGTTCGTGTTCGGTGATGGGTTTCGGAGCGTAAACGTGCCATTGGGTGTCAGTGGATTGCTTCGGTTGGGGTTTCTTGGTTGACGTTTGTTGGGTCGAGGAGTGTTTTGGTAAGACATTTTTTTGTTAATAAAATAGAGTGAATTTTTTTTAGAGAGATTGTATATAAATTAGAAGAGTTGTATTTAAAATTGGGTGAAGTAGTGGGTATTTATAGGTAAAAAGTGAGGTTTTTTTAAAAAAAGTTTTCTTTAATAATAAACGGTAACAAAAATGGAGGGCCCACAAATTTTCAAACTCACATATGTGAGTTTCTCATCGAACGGTGGGGTTTTAAGCCTCAAACTCACCATGGTATTGGGTATTTGATCGGTGACTTTTGGGGGTGGGAAGGCACTGGCGCGTGACTTTGATAAGTCACCTAGGTGAGTTTTGCCAAACCCACCACCATACCGTCTAGCCTTAGGGTTAGTCAAAATATACCAAGCATTTTTTCTAAACATGATTAGTATAATGATTATGTCTTTTCACTTTTTATTAAAGATTTTATATAATTATGTAATCATAATGCATTTTACTTTTTTTTCATGATTAGTGTAATGATTATGTTTTTTCTTAATTTTTTTATTAAAGACTTTATACTTTATATTTATTTGATTATATATAAATATAAAAAAAGTAAGCAAATATTAAAACATTCATTGATAAATAAACTAGTTTTTAAATAAATAGAACGTTACATTATTATTTCAATAGGTCAAAAGATTCAGGAATACGATAATAATGCTCGCGAAACTCATCCTGACGACTAACATATGGGTATTCCCATCTAGATGCAATGTCACTTTTATAACTCCTCCAAAGTGGATGAGTCATCGGCAAAGGGCAACATTCACGTAATGCCGCTTTAGTGTAATGGTTACTATTCACATGAGCAATGACGATTGTCTCATGTGGCTCTGATTGTGGTGGACTGGACCAAAGCAGAAAAGTTGTAGTACAACCTCCGACCAAAGCAGGCGAGACATAGTTCCTACTCAATCTATGAAACATGTGCACCCAACTTGTTCCCAGATATAAATAAAGAACCCGCAAGACACAATTCGTATGTGAGTCAGTCTTTTTCCAGACATGGTTTACAAGATGTAAGATGTGATGGAAATTGCGGATTTTGATGAGTCGATGTCGCTCTTGTTCTATCTGAGGATCAATGGCCTTGAATTCGGTCAGACTTGGTGCGGGAGTTAGAAGCTAACCATCAAACTACAAGTATATATTTGGAACGACCGGTTATAAAAAAATCTATAAACCCGTACGATTCGCTAGAAAATGGATGAAAATGCCAAACACGGGATTTGATTATTCAAGTCAATCCCAAAAATTATGGTTGAATAACTACTTTTACTAGGATCTTGACTTTTGGGATCAACACACTTCTTATTTTTTTTGTCTTTTCAAGCTTGGACGCCCACGAGTATTTTTTTAACCGCAGGTTCTCTAATAAGATATGTGCTTGGATTGATTATATCAAGACCTCGAAATATTAATCAAACGATTTTAGTTAATTTTTTTTACCTGAATTTAAGTACGTTAAAAGTGTGCAAACACATGATAGCCCACAACTCTTACGAAGTTGACAACCACATGTTGAGTAGTTTAACTCAAGATAATTCAATCGATGTAGTTCTCCTAAAATCATATCAAGTGCTTCAATTGTTACAAAACCACGCAATAAGCTAAAACATGATATGTTATGTTGATGATAACGAAAAATTCTACTTCGTTCAAAGCTTCCATTTATTGTTGTAACTTGGGATTGCACGACTTGACTAATATATCCCACAAATTGATCTAATGAATATAATTGAATTTTAATTATTTGTGCATAAAAATGGAAAAGGATACTTGACATCCTTAATTATCTTATAAAAAGGAATAACATAAGTGGTTTGTATATATACAATCATATGTATTTATTTATATATCAATATATCACAGTTTTCGTGTATATTTAACAGTGCTATATTTTTTTGAAGAGTGGTAATGTCCCAAGTCTATGCAGGAAACCCATTAGATTTATTTAAATAAATACCCATTAGACTATCAAGCCCAAAACACAATCACGAGAATGAATTTACGGGAAATCATACGTCGGCTATTCAGTTTCCACATGCTGATAACCAGACGTTCAGGAACATAAACGAACGGACAAGACTTTTGTTCAAGTTCATATATTTAACCACACAAACGTAGAATTTTGTTCATGTTCGTTCATTTAATATAAATAAACAAACGCAAATGAACTTTTCATCTAATGATTCATGAAATGTTTACTGAACGTACAGTTCGTTTAAAGCTTTAAAATTAATATGTACTAGTAGTTAGAAAAAGTTATATTCAAAGTCCCACTTATTTAATTTTTTTTTGAACAAACACTCATTTAATTATCTATTGCAAAATGGGAGTAAAAGAAATTAGCACAATTATTTCTGTTGCTAGATACGAGTAAAAGTTGCTGCTGATAAAAAGGATAATACGAATTCTAAAGTATTGACTTGTTGACCGATGTAAAATATTGGTGGGTTTAATAGTGCCCTAAAATAAAGAGAGATATGGCGCAATTATTATGATTTGTGCAAATAAGACACATGATGTTTATGGTATACGGTCATTTTAACTGGAGTTTATTTGAATCCGATACAATTTATTTTTAAAATCGTTTTTGGAACTATCTTTAACTGGTTTCTACAAATACAATTTCTTTTCAAGAATCATATTTCTTTTTATTTTGCATACAAAACAACATTTTATTTGTATAAACAGTATAATGTCCTTAATACCTGTTAGGACTTTTTCTTTTCTGTTTTATAAGAAACAAAGGTTCTCCATAAAGTGAAATCTATATTACGACGATAAGGAAACAAAATTACCACACGATGGTCCCTAAGAGGAGAAACAAAGGAAAACCACCTAAAAACAACAAACACCAAAACATTTATGGTGTTTGTTTGCTTTCTGATGATGTCAAGGGGGCTGATTTTGTTTGGGTCTATTATGCCTTGTGAATTGTGATGCTTTACTTCTTATTTTTACAATGATGTCAAGGTGCTCCTAACTTATAAGATTGTGGTAATGTGTTTTTTTTAACTGACAATTTTTTATAACTTACAATACTTACAATACTAATCTTACAAAATTTATCTCGCATGTCATCAATGAGACTTGAACCCACAATCTTTAGATTGATGAGTCACTCACATACCCCTTTACCAAGAGACATTTGATAAGGATGTAGTAATGGTTACCCGGGTGTACTTGGGTCACCCTGGCATCTCAAACGTCAACTTCAGCTAGATTAAATGCATGATCAAATGTTCGTAATAAGGTGATCGCGTAAAAAAACATGTCTCAAAAATCAATTAAAAAACACTCACACACAAACCATTCGGTCGCCTGGCCGACCCAACCAAGCCAAATTGGGGTGGGGGACGCGTTCAACAACAACAACAACAACAACCATACCCAATCCCGCAAGAGCGAGGTATGGGGGAGGTGGGATGTAGACAGTCACTCCCCTACCCAAAGATAGAGGGACTGCTTCCAAAAAGACCTCCGGCAAGAGAGCATGAACCCAAAAAGACCACATGAGAGGAGACGGAAAAGAGGGCATAAACAAAACAAGCATACCAACATAGAGATAAGAAACACATAGGCAGACATAGGCACATACCGACACATGATCAAAGGGGCATACAAGCATAAAAGTACAAAAGGCACATAAATGCAAAAACACACGAGGCACAAAGGCGAAGCTAGGGCATGGCAAGCAGATACATAAATGCAAAAAACACATGAGGCACATAGGCGGAGATAGAATTCAATTAACTTCAAAGGTGAGTGTTGTATGTGTAAAAAATTGAAGTGAATGCAAAGACATCTTATTAGAACAAAAGAAAGAAAAAGGAACAGCTTACATTGACGGATGTAAGAAAAGATAAGGCGTACGTGTATGGCTTAAACCAATCATCGGATTCCTCCATACAATTTTCATCGGAACTAATCAATTCATTTTTTAATGAATCTTAATTATGTGTAAAACAGCGGCGATCTAATTTTCATTTTTTGAATCTAAACCCTATTATTATTTCCCCCAATCTTCCGATCTAATTTTCATTTTTTAATGGCGGCGATCAAACCCTTTCCCTAATTTTCCGATCTAATCCCCTTAATCCTTGGTGTTTGAAATCGTTATAACCCCTGAAATTGGGACCAGTCATTTAATTGATGAATCTCATATCGAGCGTGTTAGGCGTCTTTCTCATCCTGGGAGCTTAGGGTTTAGATTCGATTGTCTTTTCTTATTTATTTTATTTTTCCGTGTTCCTTATTTTATATATCGCATTTAGCCATGGGGTTTCGTTTCCAGAACTCACTTCAATCCAAAAGTCGACCAAACCTACAAGATCTCGAAGTCGGTGTTCATCTCTATTTTTCCCTGATGATTGTTCAAGTTTCGGAACCTTTGGAAAGGTATGTATCGGTTACCGCACCCGTTGGTCGATTGTGTTCATTCCTAATAAGGGGGGAGATCTTTAAGGAAGGGAAGCGTTTCAGCTTTTGTTCGGTTCATTAGTGTTCTCCAAATCTTTGCATCGTTTAATTGCAGAATCTCAAAACTATTTGGATTTGGTCGTTTTCACTTATCTGCTTATTATTGGCTCGGTTGAATAGCCTAATGATGCTCTACCTTTCAGAAAGTGAAAACAGGTGCACCTCTGGTAATGTACAGGGTTATTAAGCAGCCTTATTAGTCCAGAATCAAGGTGACCAAAAGAGTCTTATTCGTTATTTTGAAAAGTATCTTTGGTTTTAGACGGCTCTTGCCTGCGTGAACTGGGATATAGAAATTGTGTGTTATGACGGCGAAGTTCCCACCATATTCTTCTTCCATTTATAACTTTTACAGGTACTTTTGTTATCGGGGCTTTTCATAACACTCGCGTTGTTTACAATAGGAGGACGCGGTCTAGCGTAAACAACCGGCGTAGTGTTAGTTGAAAACCTCTCATTCACTTGACCAAACCCGTTACGACTCTTGACTAACCGAACACTTGACCCTCATTACTACTAGTTATTGTGTTATCGAGTATAAGTTAAGGAAGAAAAAAAAAGAAAAAAAAAAGAAGTAAAAAAATGTTGTATTCTCGAATGTCACTTAAAGGTGAAAGAAAAGAAAAAAAAATGTAATTTGGTTGACTTCGTGTTTCCATCATCCATTCAGCTAGTGGGGTAATGGGGTTTGGGCTTATGGCCCAGTTTTCAAAGTTATGATTTAGGGCCCATCAATTTATTAGTGTATTTGCTGTTATTTTTAGATGCAATATTTAACACAACATATTTCGTATTATCATATGTTCAATTCGTTTTTGCTGAACAATTTATTTGATTAACGTATAAAAAATAAGTTTCCACAAACCGAGTAGGGGCTTGTTGTTTTTGCATTTTCAATGTTTTATGTCTAATGTGCAAAATAATGTATGCGAGAGAATAGATGGAAATAAAGTCTTTAAAACACAAGAGGTGATAATTAGACAAAAAAATATCTGAAAAAATGAAGAGGAAAACAAATGATATTGACTCTTATGTCTTAAAATAAACAAACACGCTTATTTCACGTTCTCTTACTGTTTGCAAACATAAGAGGAAAACAATCGTACTTCTTTCATTTCATCATCCTACATGCAGATATAAAAAAGAAAAAAACAAATATACTTATTTTATTTCCTCTTTCTTCTTGCAGACAAAGTTGAAAAGAAATGCTTTTTTACAAAGGAAGAAAAAAAACAAACAAGAAACAAGTGTTAAAGAGTCCGTAAATCAATACCCGTTTTTGTATATATATATATATTTTTTATTATTACGCATAAAGACGTTCTAAATGACACGTAGATTAAATGCCATGAAAAAGTTGATACCATAGTTTTAGTAATTTTTTTTTAAGTGTCACCTATTGTATCCACAATAAATACATACGCGTTTATTCGTACAAGAATGCATCAAAGACACTAGAATCACATCTAGTACTAACAGTGATTTAGAACTCAAAAATTACCTTTTCTTTATTTGAAGTTTTTTCATTGAATTCAAATAGAGAAATAACTGGGAGATATAAATATACTAGGCGAAATTCGTCATAACGACGGATAATTATAGTTACAATAATTATGTGTAAAACAGCGGTGATCTAATTTTCATTTTTTGAATCTAAACCCTATTATTATTTCCCCCAATCTTCCGATCTAATTTTCATTTTTTAATGGCGGCGATCAAACCCTTTCCCCAATCTTCCGATCTAATCCCCTTAATCCTTGGTGTTTGAAATCGTTATAACCCCTGAAATTGGGCTTCAGTTGTAGATAGATTGATCGAATCTTTATTCGAGCGTGTTAGGCGTCTTTCTATCATGTGGGATCTTTGGGGTATAGTTCGAATTGTCTTTTCTTATTTATTTTATTTTTCCGTTTGTTCCTTATTTTAATATCGCATGTAGGCAATGGGGTTTCGTTTCCAGAAACGTTACTTTGAATCCAAAAATTCGACCAAACTCCAAGATTCGACAGTCGGTGGTCATCTTCCTAATTTACCCTGATATGAATTGTTAGATGTAGGGACCTTTGGAAGGTATGTATACGGTTTTACGGCACCTGTCTCGATTGTGTCTTCCCTAATAAGGAGATCTAAGGCAGGGAAGCGTTTCGCTTTTGTGCGGTTCATTAATGTTTCTCAATCTTGTCGTTTATGGAATCTCATAACTATTTGGTTTGGTCGTTATCATTATATGCAATACTTGCGCGGTTGAAAGGCCTAAAGCTTCTACTTTCTGAAAGGATACCAGGTTGCATCTTGGTAATGTAACGGGTTTTAAGCAGCCTTTAGTCCAGAATCAAGAGGTTAGACAAATAAGAGTCTTATTCGTGTATTTTGTACACCAGTCTTTGGTTTTAGAGACGATTGCCTGGTAGATCGGGGGATCTCAAACGATTTGTGTTTTGGGCGATGTCTACAATTTTCTTACATCTTTTATCTTATATGGTTCTATTATTTTGTCTTCGTAGGGTTTTCTTATATCACTTCGCGTTGTTTTCATAGGGAGGATTGGTGGGTAAATCGATTGATTGTAAACTAATCTATGTTCTTAAATCGAAATTCATGGAACAGTTGTTGGGGTTGCTTCGTTGGGGTTTCGCATTTTGCAGTCTTTGTAATGCGCAATTGATCTCGCAGCTAAAGACGGTTAGTTTGGGTCTCGAGTTTGAAGGAGTTCCATTTTAATGCTTGGACTCGTTCAACTTTTCAAATGATCAGTTCTCAAATGGGGAGAATTGGTTTGTATTAGAAGGTGGGTATGATGAACTCTTTGCATGAGGAAGGACAAGTATTTGTATTAGGACAGCCAAACGGAGAACATCTTGGAAATGTTTTAAGCTTTCTTTGTATAAGGGAAGGTTTTTGTGGGATCGTGCCAAGGAACTTGTTTTGTTTGGTCCCCATCCTTCAAAGATGTGCTCGCCTGAGTAGAAAGAATTGTTCTCGGACGACGAGTCCGCTAAGATCAATGAAAGTGCAAATAACTGAACAACGACGAGGTGGAGAATGCTTGTGAAGTGGTTTCGGGACACATTACTGTAGGCGATAACGGTTGTTTAAGTTCAGGGTTATTCGAGCGATGACAACATGGTGAGTGCTAATGGATAAGGAAGGTATGTCTGATCCTTTAAGATTTATAACAAACTTACTTGACATCGCACTGAAAGAAGTCAAGACCACGAATCGTAAACCAGCTTCCACTTATCCTCGGGTTTCACACATGCCAATGAGATCTCCCGGCATGTAACAATAAAGATATTCCTGAAGCAGAAAACTGATCGACCTCCTAGTAGGTCGGCAGGGAGTAATAGAGTAGTATTGGGAAGAGGCGGAAAACTCGTGGACAGAAAGTCTCGTTCTGAAAGTTATAGTATTGGGATGTTAAAATCTAGGAAGGCGGTTCAAGTATAGGGAGATTTTAGAGAGTAATTGATTACGGTGGGTCTAGGTCAAACATTGGGTTTTTATATATGGACAAAGGTTTGTACTAAAGACATGGGAGATTATTATTGCGAACTCACGGAGAACATTTAGTTTTCGTGTTTGAATTGTCTTTCGCTTTTTGTATTATCCAAGGCCTAGGACTTCAGAGGTCTAAGAAAGATTGGATCAAGGAGTTAATTTCTAAACAAAAGTAAAGTAAGTTTTTGTCTATTCAAGAAACTAAGATGAGTGTGTTTCGGCTATGGATGGTTACAATTTTCTTGGGGAAGTAACTATTTTTTTCGAACCACATTATTAGTGAGGCTAGATGGCAATTCAGGTGGTATTATCTTTGCGTTGGGATACTAATTTTTTTCCAAGAAGGAATCATCATACTATATTGATAATTTTATAGCTTTGTTTGGGCGTGGATACCGAAACAATCAGAAGTTATTAATTATTTCGGTCTAAGATCCCCCAATCTGTTTCATCTAAAGTATGTTGTGGAGTTATCTCGGAATCTCTTTATCACTAGTTGGAAATGGAGAAAGGTTCTAATTTGGGGGACTTCAACGAAGTTAGATGTATTGAGGAACGGTCGGGGATCGGTTTTTAACACATGTCCATGGAGTAACGCGTTAAACTTCCTTTAATTTTCTAATTCGGTTTATAACGGATAATCCAGTGGACGGATTCTCTTTCACCATGGGTTATTACTGCGGCTACCAAGAAGAGTAAATGAGATAGCGTTTCTTATGTATACTGGTTTCTTTCAGCTTTTCCTCTCATTTCGGCTATTTGGTCTGGATAAGTCTACTCTCAGACTCATGCTATTTTACTCAAGGAGAGTTTTTCTGATTTTGGCCCTACTATTTCGCTTTTATCATTCTTGGCTTGAGTCTGTCCTGGATTGATGATTGTGTTCAAAAATGATTTGGAATTCTTTTACTTTGATGATTCAATGTATGTTGTGTTTAAAAAAAAGCTTAAATGTTTGAAGAAGGAGGGATTCGAGACGGACTTTGGATTTCAAAAGGCATCAGGTAGGTCTTTCCTAAAGAGATATTCATTCTAAATTGTGTGACACTTGCTAAAGTGTTGATCAAGGTGGAGTCACCGACGAATTCTTTTATACTCGTTTGGAAGTCTTGAAACAATTACACGATGTTCAATCTTCTAAAACAAGTTTTGATATAATGACAAGGAGAAATTGTTGGGCATCGGATGGAGCGAAGAAAATCAAAAATGATTTCATGCTTATCAACTTATCAAAAAACGCGAAAATCTTTCAGTTAAGGTTTTATGGTAGGATGGTGAGTTGGTATTGTCGAACCTGATCTTGTTAAACAAGAGTTTGAAGGCGTAGTTTACGGACAGATTCCAAGACGCCGGTGGACTAGCTCGAGGGTAGTCTTAATTTCCTTTTCCTAATCGTCTCATAATGTGATCAGATCTTGAATTGGAATCTATCCGATCTCAAATGATGATACTCGCTCAGCCGTGTGGGTTGTGGAGTTGATAAATCCCATGCGGCCGGACGGTTTTATTATTGAATTTTATTTCGTAAGGGATATGGACCCGTTTTGGGGCCTGACTTTTTGCGTAGCTGTGAATTAGGTTTTTTGATCATGGAGTTTTTGCTATGGATGCACTCTTCGTTTGTCGGCCCTATACCTAAAGGTTCTTGATCCGAAAGTTGTTTGTGACTCCCCGTCCATCAGTTTAATTGGGAGCCTTTACTAAGTCGCTTACTAAGATCCTAGCTTTCGGCTTTCCTTGGTTATTTTCGGAATCGCATCTCAGACTGTTTCAGATCTGTCCATTCCTTCCTAATTGATAGATTCTCGATGGACCTTTTATTATCAATGAAATCTTAGCTCGGTTTCAAACTTAAAAAGCAACAAGCCATGATTTTTAAAGTCGATTTCGCCAAGGCTTATGATTCTGTTCGATGGGGTTATCTTGATGATGTTCTCATCTCTTTTGGATTCGGTCCTAAATGACGTTCATGGATTCGTGGAAGTCTGTCTTCAGGGAAGGCCTCTATTTTAGTTACTGGAGTCGACTTTCTGAAATTGTCATTTTAGAGGCTTGTATACTGGGGGACCCCTTAGCTACCTTTTTGTTTTTTACTAATTTATGACAGTTCTTCTTCCACTTTCATTTTCAACGGGCAGTTTGAAGCAGGAATTTTCAAAGGATAAAGATTGACCCATTTTCTACTACCGTTTGTCTCATTTATTCTACGACGACGACGCGGTATTTATTGGTGAGTGGTCTAATTCTATACTCTTAAATGGTATCTGAATATTCTCTCGATGCTTCTCCCTTAACTTTCTGGTTATGTCAATAAATATTCAGAAGAGTCATATTCTTGGGTGTCGGTATCCCCCGATATATTGTGTTGCTGGAAGCTGCTAAGTCTATTGGTTGTCTTGATAATGAAAGCTCCTTTTACATACTTGGGTATTTTAGTTAGGACGGATAATATGTCTTCTAAAAAAGATTGGACGAGCCGATTATAAGATGAAAGAAGAGGTTGTCTAGGTGGAAACTTAATACTTTATTTGTCGAGGGTACGTCTTACCCTTCTTAAATCTGTTCTTGGGCTCCACTACCTACTCTACAAACATGTCGATTTTCAAGGTTCCTCAAAATCTGTTCTTAATTATATGGAGAGTCTGCTTAGGAATTTTTCTTGATGGCATTCAAGAAGTGATAGAAAGTTGCTTGGGTCAAATGGTCTAAGGTGCTTGCTTCTACGAAATTCGGAGGGTGGGCAAGTCTACTAGTTTCTTTGCTATCAAGATCGGGCTTCTTCTTGTGTTCAAGTGTGTATGGCGCTTACTTTCATTCATGCATAACTCTTTTGGTTCCGAATTATATCAGCTTTACATGGCTTGAATGGTCATGTTCTTTCATGTTGCTTTCAATACGACTGGAGATCCATCATACAGAAGTTATCTCCTTAGAAGCAAAGGTTTCGATCTCATTTTCGTCATTGCAGTAACGATTCGTGTGTGGGGACAAGAGGTACATGTACAATGCTTTTGGGAAAGATCTCTTGGATTGGCGATAATCTTCCTCAAGCTTTCTTTTCCTCGTGGTTTGCTCTTTTGAAGAGACTAAAGACGATATTGGTTTGCTGTTAAGATGAATACGTCTATCTTACTCTTTTTTCGTTCGTTATGTCCGAGGTGGTGTTGTGTTCACAACAACTTGATCAGCTTTCGTTATTACTTGTACGTTATTTTATCTAATATGGATGACAGATGGTTTTGGGAACTTAAATGCGCGATGGTGTTTTTCATGTCATAGGTTGTTCGTATCTATGTTAGATGAGGCTTTTATCCTAAATCGGAAGATCCTATTCGATGGATTTAAAAGTATTCCGATTAAGAGTAAACGTTTTTTGCTTGGAAACCTTTATCTCGAACGTTTATTACTAGATCGGGAATTTGTCTCGTAGAATAAGAAATGTCTCGCTTACCGTCTTTGGCTTGTCCTCTTTGTGATCACGTGCTCGAGGATTCGTCTCATTTATTCTTCGGTTGCTCTGTGGCGAAAGATATTCAGAAGTTAATTTGTAGATGGTGGAATTTGGATGTTCATCCTTATGAGTCGTACGAAGATTGGCTCTCTTGGTTCAAATCTATCCGTTTAGGTTCTAAGACGAAAGAGGTGTTGGAAGAGGAGTGTGTTTAACGTTTTTGGTGGAGCCTTGTTGAACTTCGAAACTACAATTACATCTTGCGTCTCAGTATTTGCCCGAAAGGATGCTATTTTCGACAATATGTTGTTTATACGCTATCTTATTTTTATGGGTTGTAGCTAGGTGTATAGAAAGCTTTGATTGAATGGGGAGATGAGTTGGCTTTCAACACCCTTTTTTTTGATCCTTTGTATGTTTCTAGCTACTTGATAGTGTTTTAATAAAGTCGCTGTTAATAGATAAAGAAAAAACTGTGAGATATAAATATGATACTAGGCGATAGAAAAATTCGCATAACGCGGATAATTTAAAAAATCGGGCTGGCCCAAAAATGGGAGCCCGTTACTGCAGCGAGTGACTTGCTGTCAAAACGACAGTGGATCAGTCACTCATTGTGTATATTTATAATATTTAGTTAAACTGAAAAATAAAAGTAATTTCTTTATGGTATATGGTTCCAACAACATAAGTCAAGTAAAATATGACAAATTTTTTTAAACATATAACTATATTTGGTAGGATATTAAACAAAAATCAAAAATTTAAAACAGTTAAGATTCATGAGGTATTTTACGCATAACACATTAGTCACTTATAATTTTTCCTTTTAAATTTCAAGGGAAACATTTTATCTTCATTCGTATATATGGAGTATATATATTTAAGATTAAGATTAACCATATGTGACTAATTATACGTTTAAAGTTGCATGACACCAACTTGTTGGCTGCACCTAAAAGCCTTATTTGTTCATAAACTAATAAACGCAAACACATATCTATAAGCATGAAACTAGTCATATTTTTGAAACAAATTTGTATTCAACGAACAATCAAATAGCTATTGAACTATCGTCAAATCAGAGATCTTAATATGTACATTACATGTCGATCGGCCGACATGTTTAACGTAAAATCGATGTCTTTTGTTGGTATTATAGAATCTGAAAACGATAATTATTGAGTGATCCACATTTGCAGCCAAACATTGGTTCGGGCCATGAAGGATGGCTTGGATGGAGACATATGCTCATGAAAGTATAAGCCATGAGTTCACACGGTTAAACCATGTCTACTCATGAGTCCACGCCATCGTTCATCCTAGTTTCATACCTTCATTTCACATTTCGGTTCGAGTCAATGATCGTATACATGATTGAGTGCATCCTTATCTTATAACTTTATAAGACACAAGTTCATTTGTAGGTTTTTTTTAGAACGGCAGATATATTAAAAACTAGCAAGGAGCTAGGAAATTACAAAGATATGTAACTAGGACATTTCATCTAAATTAACCAGTCTAAATGACAAACTTCTACTAGAACACCAATTATAAGACATTTGAACTACTTCATCAAAAAGATAATCTAAACGAGGGCGAGAGCTTCTAAACACCATCAAAAGGTTCATATCACTTGTTACAGGTTTATAAAAAGATAATATAAGGTTTATGACTGTTTAATTTTGCCACTAAACTATTTATGATATTTCATAACTTGTAACAAGTTAAGATTGAACAGTAGGAATGAAACAAAAAAAATATTAACAATATAAAAAAAGTTAATTATTGATTTTCGGGTCTTATCGGGTTGACCCGATAACCCGTTAACAAAATTTATCTAACCCTAACCCGACCCGATAACGTTGTCGGGTTATCGGGTTCGGATCAAACTAACCCGATCAGCCTTTTCAACCCGATTTAACCCGACCCGATAAGCCTTATCGGGTTCGGGTTCAAGTTCGGGTCGGATCAACCCGACCCTACTGACACCCCTACCCGTAATTATAGAACGCTAAAAGTGTCATTGCAATAATAACTCAATGGCGAAGACAGTGAAACGGTAGTCAGGAGTATATCTTAATTATAGCAGGTACAACTTAGCTATAGAATATTTATATTTATACGAGGCATTCAGACCCGTGCGATGCATACGGGTTATGTCTAATTCTTGATTGCGTAATGTTTCTGTGAAATGTTGATTGCGTTTGGATAAAGTATGCCAACTTAGGCATGCAGACTCGTGCGTTGCACACAAGTATTATCTAATTGTTGATTGTGTACGGTTTCTGTCCGTTGGGGAGGTGTAAGTATGTTGGTGCATGTAAGTGAAACGTGACGTGTAATGTTAGGTAAGTAGGTATAAATAATTAAAATTTTAAGTTGAGTTAACCTGGAATCTAATACAACCGTTAAGTGTAGGGATTAGCTTGAGATGGTCTTGATCAATTCACTTGTAATATTTTAAATTCTTTAAATGAGTCTTAATATTATTATTATGACCCGTGCGATGCACGGGCTTTGTTTTTCGATAAAAAATAAACTTTCGCTTTTGTTTTAACTTTTTTTATTTGTTATTAAAATATCAATCTTACACACATTTTTTCTAAGAATTATCTCAAATATGGATCAAACTACACAACCACTTGGTATGAAACTATATGTCATTTAACCGATCAGGTGATAAATTTTGCTCGAATGATATATTTTCCTATAACCGATTCGTAGTAGCATCAAATTTAGGTCATTTTTTAGTATTAGGGCGTGAGGTGACATGTCGTGAGAACTTAGAGTATTTAAAAACTCGAGTGAGTATAATTGTTCATGATGCTTGAGGTAGTCCTATTTCCGTTTAAACAAAAAGGCACTTTGCATGCTTTTTATTTCTTCACATTTTTTTTCTTCACATACTTTTATTGCATAAAATTATAAAGAAACATAAAATTACATAAAGAAGGAAAAATATAGAATGTGTGTTCAAACATAACACATAACACTTGCATTACTAAATTTATTTAACTAAACCGAAAGATAAAATTTTGTTACAAATTTGTATCCTCTAACTTTGTTACCATGTAGTTTTGCTATCCCATATCTTCAAGTTTCACCATCATCAACCACTACAAACTTCACATAAACTACAAATCAAACACTATTAACCATCTAAAAACCAAAAACATTAAACAAAAATATAACCAACATCAAACAAACAATGATATACCTTGTTTCAAAATTGTCGTCATCCTCGGTTGATAACCGTTGTTGAACGAATGATCTTCAACTTTTGTGGTAAGGTAAATCTATAAAGTGAGTTATTTATAGATTCCAATGACAATAGGTTAGAAACATGCACATTTATTAGTGCAAATGAAAAGACTTCCAGTTCTGTAACCCTAGGATGATTCGCATTCTTTGGAGATGAGGGGTTGTGTAACTCATGGCAGTTGGAATGCATACGGTGGACATCTACACCACATTCATAATGAGCACTTCCACACTCATAATGAGGACTTGCACATTAAATTAAAGGACTAAATCTTTATATATAATAGATAGATATGAAAATAAAGATAATTGTCTGAAAATGTACTATATTTGATATTTTTTGTTATTGTGTGTAAAGTACCTTTTTTTTCAATTGTGACATCAACCTTTCAAATTTCGATCACAATTTTAACTTTACTTATTTTAAATTTCGAAAGGTAAAATGGTCATTTTAAATGACAGAATAGTCACAAAATACACACAATAGCACGAATTCAAAAAGTTTATGTCAGAATTGAAAAAAAATAATCTACACACAATGATAAAAAATGACAAATATAATACATTTTGAGACAATTAACCTAGGAAAATATTCAAAACTTTACCCCTTTCTAAGTTATAACGCGTTTCTTAACTTTGTGCAAAGGGTTTCTGATTGCCACTTTGACGTTGTTATGGTCGATTGGACAAACTTTGATAATTTTTAGAAACTACACTACAAATCAGTTTTTAAAGGGCACATTACAAAAATAACCAAATATTTTAAAAAATGTACTCTACATTTTTTTAGCTAGGAGGGCACGTGGCCACCTTGCCCCTCGCCTTTGCATGTGTTACCATTTTTGTTTGCGAGTCAAGAATTACGAATTACCATGGAAATAGTCTAGTTCAAATATTCGTAGTAGTGCCAGGTAATCTCAGTTATACACGCGAGTTATAAGCATCGTCACATCAACTTTTATCAAATACAGTAACATTTAACAAAAAAATCTTCCTCAATACCATATCTATAACACACACAAAAACCATTTACACCACTTTACACTTAAAAAAGATACACAATAACTGTCGTGGTTGCATTGGCGAAGCACCTATTGATAATTCCATTGACTAGAGTTTGAGTATATCACCTATAAATAGGGGATTACAAGTGCATGGAAACACAGAGAAAACATAAACACTTAGAAACGAATGATTCTTGATTTGTGCCTAAAACAAGAACAAGCACTTAGTTTTTCGTGTAACCCAGACATAGGGTCAAATAATCTTCGAAAAGTGATTACACGAATTCAGGTGATATCCGGTAACCGTTATTGTTAATTAGCTAGGCATATTATAAATATACTCATTTGAGTCAGGAAACGATGTCGTTTCGTACCGTTTGGGCTTTGGGTTTTTTTTGGCTTCGGTTTCTTTTCTGGGCCGGCCAAGATCAGTTAATTTTTTTAGTTATATCTTCTTCGACATTCCCGAACCATCTTCTCCAGTCACACCCCACACATACTACCGTCTTCTTCATCTTTTTTGTCCCTGAGGATATGCGGGTTTAACAAACGGTATCAAATTTTGAAGGTAAAACACAAACCCTTTATTGTTTTTTATATAAAGATTTGATTTGATTTTTAGTATTGGGTTGTTGAATCAACTATTTTAATACTCCACCCGTCTCATTTTTATTGTTCACGTTTCCGGATGTCTCAATTTAATTGTAAACTACTAAAAATAGACAGGGAAGTTTGATCAAATTTACTATATTACCCTTGTTTGAAATTATTATTACAAACTTTAAAGAAGAATTTAATTAATTAGCTAAGGGCAAAACCAGTCATACTTCAAAAGTAAAAAGTAAGAAAGAGAAAACGTAAGAAATGCACTTAAAATTTTCTTAAACTGTGGTTTGTTTGTCAGAGACAATAATTTTGGGACGGAGGGAGATGAAAACTAATACTTTATTAGTATAAAAATTTTAAAATTTTATGCTATATTAATACGATTTGAGTGCTATGATATTTTGGCTAGCTTATTTGAAAAGATGATTGTGTTTTATCAGCTTCAAAAATTGTTTAACGGGGTGTTTGGGATTGCTTATTTTATAAAAGGTTAAGGTAAGTCGAATTCTTACTGCATTGGAATGCTTCATACAAATAAGTGAGTCAATCAAACTCATTTTAACCACTTGCCTAAACTGTATCATCCCTATTTTACACATGTAAAACCTATGTTTTGTTTTTCACTTTTGGTAATTCATATACATTTTAACTTTGGGTTGTCATGGGTTTTATGGAGAATCCAGGAGAGACAAATCGAGAGGTCGTCATCATGGAGTTACTCAGCAAGTAAACAAGAGATGCGTCACAGTCTCTGTTCTACATTTTCCTTGAGGAGCTTAAAGAGCTTCTCTCCATAGGTTTCTACATTAACAATCACAAAACGGTAATTTGCTACATCTATATAAAAGCCACTACTTGAGATTTTTTTAATTAGTTATATGTTAAAAAATATAATATCATTACAACTAATTCTTAACTGTAATATATATTCTATGGCAGTGGATTTCACTGAATTGAAACGGAGAACACTGTGAAATGTTATCCATAGCCCACTGTTTGATTTTTCCAGAAGGTGGTTAGGATTGTTTTTATAATGAACTTGATTCAAGGTGACTAATAATTCTCCTCCTCCGTCAAACCATTGCGCTAGGAAATATAAGGATAAAAACCAACTTGCTCCTTAAAATTTATAGGGTGAGAAATTTGAGGGTTGTTTACCATTGCTCTATGTGAGTAGATGGTTATTGATATTGACTCGAATTCTAAAAAAACATGTATAGGCTGATTAATATATGGAATCATTTGAATTTGTACTGTAGGTTGTTGCATCAGCTCACTTTTTGCCTACCTGTAAACAAGCTTGATAGCTACACGTATCAAACTGTAAGGGCATGTTTGGTAGAGAGAATTTCAGAGATTAGAAATGAAGCAGATAATAGAAATATAGAGAATAGAAATCAATAGAGAATTTTTATTGATTCCATTGTTTGGTAACAACAGAGACATGACCCGAGAAATAAACGAAAAATGATTTTATTTGCTGTTATTTAAAAAGATCAGCAAACAACTTATCAATAAAATAAATGTTGATAAACCCGAAAACTTAAAACACACACCTGTGTAAATTACAAACACAAATTCGACATTCTGTTTCATATAAAATGATACAAAAGTTAATTATACCATCTTAATCAACAATAGGCAACCAAAATAAATACCAAGCCACATGTAGTCTCGAAGTCATATAATTGGGTGAAGATAATTCAAGGGTGATCAGAACAAAAGGAACCGCGAATTAAACGGGATGAGAAATAATCAATGACCCATGTTTTGGTTAGAGTTTGACAAGGTTTGAAGATGTGATGTGTGTAGAAGATAAGAAAATGTGTGAAGAATGTGAGGGCCACGTGATTGTTTTTTAACAAGCAAAAAACCCGCGCGTTCTCGAATAATTTTTTTTTACGTTTCGGGGTTTTTTTTTTGCGATGCGTTATGGCGGGGCTAATTTTTAATATTTTCTTTTTTTGTATGATTCGGGGAAAAAAATTTGCGTTGGGACGGGCTAATTTTTTCCCGAATATTTTTTTGTAAGAAAATCATAAATAGTTAAAAGGTGAGGGTCCGTTTTGTATTTTTTTTTACTTTGGGCCAGATTTTAGGCTATTTTTTGGGCTAATTTTTTCCCGGATATTTCCTTTTTTTGTACGATTCGGGAAAAA
>BQNB010108359.1:0-22967 GCA_026074375.1 Tanacetum coccineum
GTCGGGGATGATGAATTTATCTTTTTGGGCATTTTAGGATTAAAATGCGTCTTGTTCTATGACCCTTAAAGTTATGAAATAATGAAATTCAAACATGTTAGTTAGTTGCTTAAAAAGAAAAACACAAAAAATGAGAAAAATGAAAAATACAAAAATATGTGTGGTAATAAGTGTAAATATTTAAAAATGGTAAAAACGGGGATTTTCAAAACTAGTGTATCTTTAATTCCCCTTGATGAACACTTAGCTACTTTTCGAGATAATTAGTCGAGGTGGATTGAGATTCTTGGTTTTCTAAAGTGTTTACTTATGGCATTATGTGAGGACATGGTAATAGTTTAGTATGGGGAATTTTGGTATGTGCTTAATTACACATACCTTTTACCTATAAAAAAGAGCTTAAATGACCAAAAATGGACATAAAATGCCAAATATATGCTTGTTTTGTGATTTATGTTGTGCAGGTAACGGATATTCACAAAAGGACAAAAACAAAGCCAAAACCGAGCACGAAATGAAAAGAGCGGGAAAAAGTCAAGGTCAAAGCCAAAAAGTAAATCAAAAAGTCAACCCTGAAAAGTCAAAGTCAAAACCGAAGCCGAATCCGAAGAAATCCTAAATGGGCCAACCCGAACCCATTTAATGGGTCAGGTCAGCCCATTAAGCTTATTGTATAAGTCTTATAATATTTAAAAAGTCCAAAAACCCTTTTATACCTTAACCCGGCCCAAAACCAAACTAAGCCCAATCCATAACACCTTTAACCCTTAAACATTACTCCAACAGTCCTCATATCTTTGCACCGTTATTCCATAAGGACTAACGTTGTTAGTCCTTATCACTTAACCCCGTTACCAATATCCCTTAACCCCGTTACCCTGTGATAACAAAAACCCAAAACCTATTTTCCCGCCTAATACACTATTCGTCTGTCACTTTCGTTCACATCTCTGCAACCAAACGACAAAATAAAGTCACACCCAATCCCTCAAACCCATTCCACCTTGGAAATCCTACAATTTCTTATTGGCTAATGAACAAAGACAAAGATTTAAGGGCTTAGATCAAAATACTTGGTGAACAAGAAAAATTGAAGGGCCAAGATGAGGTTTTGAAGTCTCTCACACAGAAAACACAAGAAACACACCCTACAGTTTTCACATTTATATAAATAGTTTAGGATTTCTTCATTGTATCTTATCTAGTGTAATGTAATTTAGGAGTAGTATAATTTTACTTTTAATGTTTTTATGTTTTATGTCATTTAAATTCTGTCATTTTCAAAAGCATTGTAACCTTTTAATATTTTAATGAAAAGTTAAGTTTTTATGTTATGCAAATATGTCTTCTTTTTATGCCTTTAAGCTAATTTTGTTCAAAAGTCCTTTCTATAAGCTCTCATAAGCTTTTAAAATCTGTTTTGCTAATATAAGCTTTTTTAACAACTTTTGTGATTTTTCTATCATTGGAATCAAGAACTTTAATTTTAGCTTATGGATGATAAGCCTATAATGGAAGGGCTTATGGGGTTATTAGACTGCTTATTTCAAATAAGCTGGGTAGGTTAGAGCTTATTAGGGTCATTCATTCCCTGTTTTGAGCAAGGGAATAAGGTACACCTTGTTTTCTCTTTAAATCTTTCCTAAGTGCTTAATTGCTAAAACTGCTTATTGCTTGTTGCTTGCTTATTTTCTGCTTATCTGCTTATTTTTGCTGCTTATTGGTGCTTAACCTGCCTTAGTTTAGCCTAATATGCCTAGTTTATAGCTTATAGGTGTTTAGTTTGAGTTCTCTTAAATTCTGCCCATTTTTAGTCATATTTGCTTATTAGGGTAGCTTATTGATTAATGCTTATTCTCTTTAGTTTCTTGCTTGTCTGTCTTTTACTATCACAGTACTCCATTTGTTTTTTACTTGTCTATGCTTAATTGGGTCTGTTTTTAGCTTAAAATTAATTTTTATGATTTAAAGGGGTGTTTGGGACAGGACCAAAATGGGTCAAAAATAGGATGAAAATTGTTTTTGGCTTCTAAGTCAGATTTAACTAGCTTTTAATAAGTCTTTTAGTTAGTTGTTTTAAGTTTTTAAAAGCTAAAAATCAAAATTAAGGTTTAGTGTAACCATGGGTTGAATCTGTGGTAATTTGGTTTTTCAATCCAGCTTATTTGACTAGTTTTTGATTATGTGCTATTTGGAGTGAATTTCATGTTTATTTTGAGTCTAGTATGCAGTAGAAAAGAGATAAGTTAAGTTTGCAATTGCCTGTTTAGTTTAAAGTCAAAATCTGTCCTTGTTTTCAAAGCTCATTTTCCAGCCTTAGGTCTCAACTTTAGTAGCAATTTTAGATTAGTTATAGTTCATTGTAGGGTCTGAGTTTATTAGCATAAGCTTAATGCTATATAAGGTTTATCTATTTCAACTTATTTTGTAATTTTAACTTATTTTACTAGCTTAAAATTTGGGCTGCAAAAAGCCATTTGTCTTTTTAAAAAAAGAAAACCAAAAAGAGTATTTTGTGTAGTTAGCTTTTTCATCAAGCTTTTTCATGTCTTATTTGAATTTCAAAATGCTTTTTGAGTGATGATTATTGTAGCTTATTGTATAAGCTCTTCAGTGGTATAGCCCATTAAGCCATAAGGATCCCTTTTCTAGCTTAAAATTAAGCTAGAAAAGTGCCTTTTGGGCTGTTTGGTTACCAGTTTTGAGCCAAAAGCTCATTTGCTTTTCAGAGCTTATTGTTTGTTAGGATTGCTTAATTTTGTTTCTTATTGCTTATTAGGAGTAGCATTTGGTCTGTTTTTGCTTATTTGCCTTTTCTTTCAGCTTATTAAGTCTAAAAATAGCTTAACAGTTTTAGTTAAATTTATTTAGTTAAAAATCCCAAGTCTGTGTTTTTAAAAGCTTATTTCTGGCTTATTTCAATAAGCACTTTTCACCATTTTATTTTTCTTAGAATCAACATAGTTCAAAGTACTTTTCATGAATTTTTCTGATTTTTCCAACTTCGTTTAGTATTTTTAATTAATTGTTTTTATTAAAACTATTTTTAATTCATATTAAATTATTTAAAAGTCAAAAAAATATAATTCTTTTTAAATTTTTTTTTATCATTTAGGACTGTTAAAAATTAAATTTGCATTTTTAAGGTTAAATTTGTAGAATTTGGTTTTTTTAAAGAACGGGATTTGGTCCCGTTATCGTTTTTCTTCGTTTTTTCACTTTAATTGCTTACGTTTTAGGGTTTCTTTTATTTGTTCTTGCATTTCAGTCATTTAGGGTTTATAAAAAGTTAAAAAATCAATTTAGGATTAAATTTTGATAATTTAGGTTTTAAGTCACGTTTTTTTAGGATTCCCGTTATCGTTTTTAGGGTTTTAGCTTTAATTACTTTCGTTTTTAGTTTACCTTACTTGTTTTTCCCGTAGAAATGGAAAACCAATCAAAATCTTGTTATTCAAACATCAAATATCAAACTGACTCTCGACTCTCCATTCTACGCCTCGTTGGGAGAACGACCCGGTGATCACTTGCCCTGAATCATTTATATCATACCCGTGAGTTTGTTGACCTTTTTCCTAAAGGGTTGACTAGGTTGACTTGCTGAGATTTTATATTTGATATTTTATTATACTATATGATATATAATTACCCCTAAAAAGGTGATTATCATTTTGCCGCCTCTACCGGGGAGGAGTGTATACGATTTTCGTTTCAACGTTTGACAATTAGTGCTTTGAAGATCCTTCCTCGTGAAGTTATTTGTTTTATTTGTGAATATATAAAATAAAAAAAAATACAAAAATATTTTTCATTTTCTTTTAGTAGTATATTTATAAGTTAAAAACAAGAAAAATCAAAAACATAAAAACATTGTCTTTAATAAAGAATAAAAAATCATCATCAATATAATGCTCTCAACTTGAGCATTATCATAATAAGTTCCCAAATCAAAGATTCAAAACTTTCCTTTGTGTCACTTGTGAAGTACAGCTCACCTTTAATTGATTAACAAACTAAAAGAGCGGTATAAGGAGGGTTGTTCCGAGCAACTACGACCCGAAAGGAGAAGGTTTTTAATAGCTTCGCGCTTTCCCGCTCCTTTGTGCGTTTTTCTTTTAGAGAGCTACCGTGAAGCAAGTAGATTATTAGTTTAAGTTATTCGGTCTCATTTTTTCCTTTAATAAAATATGTTGTTTAAAAAACTTGAAAAACCAAAAATAATCTCCTTTAACCTCTTTGCCATTTAATTCTTCTTCTCATCCCTCTATATTGTTTAATTCTTATGGCGTCAGTCGATTATTGTTTGAATCCTATTTACACGATTAAAGATTGTTCATCTTGTGGATCTTTGTATAATAAAGAATGTTGTTGTTCGAATATGAGTTTTGTTGGCAATTTTATTCATGATTCTAATAAAGCTCCCGACTCTCCACCACATCCCCACACGTTTTCGTCCAACCAACGTCATTGCTTTTATTGTAAAGATGTGTTAGGAGATGGTGAATTTTGTCAACGATGTACTTGCATGAGGTTTAGAAGTGGTCTTAGCAAAGGACTTTGTTTGATTTGTGCTTCAAGATATGGAAATAATCCGAATCTGAATTCTTTAAATGATTCTATAAATATTTCCGAAAATGTTTCACAAAGTCCTCCACTAATCGACCATCATTGTTGTTACGGGTGTGGTGATTCGTTAGATGGTATCTTTTGTCAACAATGTACTTGTGAGTCTTGTGTGAACGGTGCTCATTATGGCTATAATTGTCCGCCTAAAGTTCCGACTATCTCTAATCCGGAACCATGCCATAATCAAAACGTTGATGAGTTCCCACAAATTTGCCAAGTTTTCATCCGATATGCTATTCTAGAGATGGAAGTTCATTCACTTATGATTCCACTCCTAATTTTTTCGATGATTCTCTTAACGTTTTCAACCCACCTTCACAACAACCGACGTATTCTTGTGAGTTTTGTGGGAACGATGCTCATTATGGTTACGATTGTCCACCTCAAGTTCTGTTTATCTATAATCCGGAACCGTGTTACAATCAAGACTTTAATTTCCCATAAAATTTTCAATGTTTTCAACAACAATATATTTGTTGTACCCGCTGTAGGGGCCCGCATGAGACTTTTCAATGTCAACAAGTGATCTTCTACGAACCTTGTTGTGAAAATTGCGGAGGTCCTCATGAGACTTTTCAATGTCAACCAATGAATTATTATGAGCCCAATCTTTGTTATGAGTTTAATTATTCCGGTTTTGACCACTTTCAACCCCCGCGGTAATTCCGGTTATCGTCCTCTGAGTGTGGCTAATCAAATTCGACCACCGGGTTTTGCTCAACCAAATGTGCAAAATAATCAAAACCGGTTTAGCCAACCTTAAGGATATAATCGAGGAAACAATTTCAAACAAGATACATCTTATCAAGCTCCAATTCAACAAAATCAAGTTGTACCTTTAAGTGAGTTAGAGAAAATTAAGAAGATAAATGAGGTTAATATAAAAGCCATGCAAGCTCAAATTAACAATGTAAAAAATGAGTTAAGAAATGAAATGCAAACTTTGATTCAAGCTTCAATGTCTAACCAAACCAATGAGCTTAAGAACATGATGGATAGCTTTTTCAAAATGAACATCGCTTCTTCTTCGGGTTTGGGATCTCTCCCTGGCAACACCATTGCTAACCCGAAAGGTGAATTGAAAGCCATCACCACCCGAAGTGGTCTTGTTCTTGATGGACCTTCCGTTCCTATGCCTCCTCCATTCATTAATCCGGAGGAGGATGAATGTGCATAGGAGACTTTAACGGACCCAAAACTCGCTGAGTATACCATTAAGGTCCCACCTCCTCTTGTCCAAAAAGCTAAACCTACTTCTCTAAAGAATTATGTGGTGCACAAAAGGGATCCTCTTCACCCCAATATCCCTTATCCTTCAAGAATGCACCAAGAAAAACAGCAAGAGAAAGATGAAGTCCAAATTCATAAATTTTGGCAAATGTTCAAACAACTTCACATCAATATCTCTCTTGCCGATGCTTTGATTCTTATCCCGAAATACCAAAAAATGCTTAAAAGTCTCCTTTCCAATAAGGAGAAATTGTTAGAGCTGGCTAACACACCCTTGAGCTCACTCATAGAAGTAGCCCAAAGAAGAAGACACCAAGACATTTACTTTTCTATAAATAGGACCTTGTAAGCCATTGGTGGCATCGAGTTAGTTTTTTTAAGCTTTTAGTTTTCAGCTTATATATATGTCTTTTTAAGCTTATTGTACTTTATTTTAAAAGCCATGTACTGTTTTATTAAGTTAATGAAATTTAAGTTTTTATGTTAAAAATTCTTGTTTTTAAGTTAATATCATTTATGTTTTAAAAACGTTTTTTAAGTTCTCTTAAGCTGTTTTACTTTTCACTTAAGCTGTTTACTTAAACAATATAAGCTTGTCCATAGCTTATATTGTTTAAGCCCTTTTTACTTAAAAATTTGTCAAGAGCTATATTGGAAGATAAGCCAAAGAGGGAAGGGCTTATAGGTTCTTACTAGCTTGTTTTATACAAGCTAGAGCTTGTAGACAAAGCTCTAAAGAGCACTTACACCCTTGTTTAGAGCAAAGGGGTTTTGTAATCAGGATTAAGTTCGTGATCGCGCGTTTGAATGGTCAATAATTGGTTTGGATTCTATTTCTACTAATAATAAGTAAAAACAAGTAAAAGAAACCCTAAAACGAAAGCAATTTAAGCTAAAAACTTAAAAACGATAACGGGATATAAATCCCGTTCTTTAAAAAACTAAATTCAACAATTTTAACCCTACGAAAGCAAAAATATTTTTTAACAATCCTAAATGATAAAAGAAAATTTTAAAAAAAGAATTATATTTTTTTTACTTTTATTTAATTTTTTATGAATTAAAAATAGTTTTAATAAAAAAAAGTAATTAAAAATACTAAACTAAATGGGAAAATTCTGAAAAATTCCTGAAAAGTAGCTTGAACTAAGCTAATCCTAAGAAAAATAAAAGGGTGAACACAGCTTATCAAATAAGCTACGAAATAAGCCCAAAATGGGCTGAAAGCTAAACGGCTAGAAAAGGGATAAAAGAATAATGTGTGCAAACTAAAACGGAAAAGACCCAAGGGCGCTAGTGGTTGTGTGTGGTGAGTTAAGGCTTGGTTGAGAGGGTAGAAGTCTGGGGTTCGAGCCTAGCTCACCCCAGAATTCCCCTTTCCCAAGTTTTTATTTTTGAACATTTTTTTTTGAAAAAGTTTTTTAACTTAAAAATAAGCAAATTTAAAAAAGGGAACTTTTTTATAAACTTAAAAATAAGCTGGAAAAGCTAAATGAAGTTGACAGATTTGGCTTTTTTTAACTAAAATACTATAATGCTAACTGTTAAGCATTTTTAGACTTAATAAGCTTAAAAGAAAACAAGATAAGCACAAACAGACCTAAACTTACACCTAATAAGCAATTAGAAACCTAAATTAAGTAAACCTAACAAGCCAAACGCACAAGTAAGCAAATAAGCACTTTGGGTTAAAACTGTTAACAAAACAGCCTAAGGGGACACTTTCTAGCTTATTTTTAAGCTAGAAGATGGAACCTTATGGCTTTGAGACCTATAAAACTTAAAAGCTGGTACTATAAGCTATCTAAAACAGCAATTAGAAAACATTTTAAAAATCAAATGAACTAGGAAAAATCTGAATGAAAATGGCTGTTCAGGTTGTTTACACTATTTTTGGTTTTTCAAATTTTTATGAAAGAACAAATTCTAAATTGCAGCCGTAAAAACGGATATCTAAATAAGCTTTTAAACCTAAAATAAGCCCTAAATTATCTAATATAACCTATGAACTAATTGTGCACCAAGTTTCAGTTCCTATAACTAACATTAGCTAACCTAATTTTTGGATCAAAAACTGACTTTTAGACTAAGAAAATGAAATTTAAAGACTGACAGATTTCAACCAAACCACAAATGCAACTGTACACTTTAACTACTCCTATTCTACTGAATATAGACAGCTCAAACAACACAAGATCAACATTTAAAAGCTAATTGAAAAGTCTTAATCAAATAAGCTATATGAAACTGTTTTTGAACCCACAGATTTAAGCCATGACTACCTAAAACCTTAAAAATGAATTTTAAACTTTGACAACCATTTAAAACAGATTTAATAACTTGAAATGAACTTGTTAAACTTGGCTTAGTGACCTAATCCAATAAAACCACAATTTTGACCCATTTTGAACCTTAACCCAAACACCCCTTAAAGTTATAAAAACCCATTTTAAAATTGATTTAAAGTGATTTAAGCCAAGAGTTTTAAAGACAGATGACAAGCAATATATATTAACTAATAATAAGCAGATGGAACTCAGAAATAAGCACTTAAGATAAGCAAACAAAGATAAGCAGTTTTAAGCTAAAACTATGACATATTATGAAATTCTTAAATAAATGAAACAAAGACTATAAAATAATCAAGTTAAGCATTAAATGACATGAATAAGCAAGAATAAGCAATAAATAAGTAGAGATAAGCAGTAAAATAAGGTAGCAGTAAAATAAGGGGCTTAAGCACTATAAGTTATTGAAAAACTTATAGGGCTTAAGTTAACAGCTTAAGTGAAAAGTAAAACAGCTTAAAAGAGCTTATAAAATGTTTTTTAAAACATAAATGACTTTACTTAAAAATAAGGTTTTAACATAAAACTTAAATTTCATTAACTTTAATAAAATAGTACAAGGCTCTTAAAAACTATATTAAACATAAAAACATTAAATATAAGCTGAAAAACTAAAAAAAACTCTATGCCCTAATGGCTTACAAAGGACCTATATATAGAAGAAGTCTAGGTCTTGGGTTCTTCACTTGTGCTACTTCTTTGAGTGAGACAGGAGGTGTGTTTGTTGGGTGAGTAAGTCCCAAAGTTCATCAAAGCCCTTCATTTTGAGTGCTCACCAAGTCTATCAATCATAGCCATCTATTCTTTGTCTTCTACCTTAGACGAATGGGAAAACTTAGGATTGCCAAGGTTGATTTTGGCAATTTGTGGAGTGGGGTTTGTTATGAGAGTGATGGGGTTGTCTATGGGTGCGGGAATAGAGGTAAGAACGATGGATGAACAATAGTTTAGAGGGAATTTTGATTTGGGGTGAACAGGGTAACGGGGTTAGAGTTAATGGTTAAGGGACTTGCAATGTTAGTCCCTAAGGACTAACGATGCAAAGGGTTAAGGACCTTTGGTGTAAATGGGTTAATGGGATAATGGTTTTGGGCTTAATGTTGGGCCGGGTATGGATTGGGGTTTTTAAAGGCTTTTATAAAAGGTTTTTGGACCTTAAAACTTATAAGGCTTATACATGATGTCTTAATGGGCTGACCCGGCCCATTAAATGGGTACGGGTTGGCCCATTTAAGATTTCTTCGCTTTCGGTTCCGTCTTTGACTTTGACTTTGTTGACTTTTGACTTGACTTTTCATGCTCTTTTCATTCTCGTGCTCGGTTTTGTCGTGTTGGCTTTGTTTTTGTCCTTTTCTTAGATATCTGTTACCTGCACAATATAAATCGCAAAACAAGCATATATTTGGCATTTTTCTTATGTTTTTGGTCAAATTAGCTCGTTTTATTAGGTAAATGGTATGTGTAATGAAGCACATACCAAAATCCCCCATACTAAACTATTGTTGTGTCCTCACGCCCCCCCCCCCTCCCCCCCCCCCCCCCCCCACCACCCGCGCTCCCCCCCCCCCCCCCCCCCCACCCCCCCCCCCCCCCCCCCCACCCCCCCCCCCACCCCCCCCCCACCCCCACCCCCCCCCCCCCCCCTCCCGCCCCCCCCCCCCCCCCCCCCCCCCCCCACCCCTCCCCCCCCCCCAACATGTCAAACCAAAAACCTTAAACCCGCCAGATACTGTTTATCTTCCCCAAAAATTACCTTCCCCTGCACCACGACAAACAACAATTAAACCCATCACTTTCCGTATCAAACCCCACTTCATAAAACACCAATATCCACCTTGGCAATCCTAAGCTTTCCCATTCGTCCAAGGGATGAAGACAAGAATTGAAGGATATGAAGTGCGTAACGTTGGAGAACACACAAAATGAATGCTGTTTGATGAGATTTAACAACTCACTCTCACAAAGAAACACACATCTCTGAAGACTCATAAAGAAGCACAACAAAGAAGACCTAGACCTTTAGTGTTTAATTCTATATATTACGGACATTTTTAGCCTACAAAGGCATCTTGTTAGTTTTTACAGCTTAGTTTTTACTTAAATGTCATTTTACTTTTCATACTTGTAATTTTTATTAGTTAATGAAAGTTTGAAGTTTATGTTGTTCTAAAATTCTGTTTTATAAAGTTCAAGTTCCATTGTTGTTTCAAAGTATTTTATAAGTTCATTTAAGCTCTTTTATAAGCTGTTTAAACCTTAAGCAACATTAACTCTCTAGTTTATTGTTGTTTAAGAACTAGTTCACAAATATCACTCAAAAGCTTTTGGGAAGATAAGCCAGAGAGGGAAGGGCTTAAATGGACATACCAGCTTGTTTAAAACAAGCTGGAGCTTTTGTAGACCAGCTCCTAAGAACTTAATCACCCTTGTTTGTGGGGACTTGTAAGCTTACTTTTTCATTTTTTTTTGCTTATTTACTATAGCATTGCTTATTTTGCTCATTACTCCTTATTTTCTGCTTTTTACTACTTATTTATGTTGTCTATTGCTCTTTGATGCTTGCTTAGTGTTCAAATCCTCTTGGTTCATGTTTTTTATACAATCTGCCTATTTTAGCTTCAAAACTGCTTGCTATGCATTTGCTCATTAAGTGCTTATTTCTCTTGCGATTTTGCTTATTTTCCTTTGATTATCTTTGGTCTTAATCTGTTTGCTTAGTTTATAGCTTTTCATGTTCTGTTTTGACTTCTAAGTTAGTTTTCAGAATTTAAAGGGGTGTTTGGGTCAAGGTTATAAAAACGCTCAAAACGTATAGGGTATAGTCTTGGGTCCCTTCAAATCATCAAACTAACCAACTTTGCTTAGCCTTAATTAAGTCTTATTAACAGCTTTTAAAAGATTTTAAGGTCCAAAACTCTTTTTCAAAGATTTTTAGAAGTTATAATCTGAATATGTGCCTTTTGGTTCTAGTATCTCAGCTTATAGGCTTAGAGTGGCTTAAATTACTTTTTAGTGCCTTTGCATACTTTGTTTTGATGTCTAAATGCAGTAGGAAAGAATTGATCAAGTGTGCAATTGTCCATTTAAGTTTTTGTCAAACTGTCAAAGTTTTCTAAGTATATTTAAGAGTTTCTTTTTTATCTTAATTTTAAGTTAGTTAATGTTTGTTTTAGAGTATGATCTTCATAGCATAAGTAGTTTGTAGTATAGATTTTATCTGTTTCAGCTTATTTTGCATTTTAGTCAGGCGGTTATACTAGGCTTAAAATAAAGCTGCCAATCCATATAGTCTTTTAAAAAGAAAACCAAAAAGAGTATTCTTTGTAGTTAGCTTTTTCATCAAGCTTTTTCATGGCTTATTTGAATTTCAAAATTCTTTTTAAGTGATGATTATTGTAGCTTATTGTATAAGCTCTTCAGTGGTATAGCTCATTAAGCCATAAGGATCCCTTTTCTAGCTTAAAATTAAGCTAGAAAAGTGCCTTTTGGGCTGTTTGGATTTGTCCTTTCAGAGTTATTGTTGTTGAGGAATTGCGTTAATTTTGTATCTTATGGCTTATTTAGGGATACATTTGTCTGGTTTTTTGCTTATTTGCCTTTTCTTTCAGCTTATTAAGTCTAAAAATAGCTTAGCGGTTTTAGTTAAAGTCATTTAGTTAAAAAGCCCAAGTCTGTGTTTTTAAAAGCTTATTTATGTGCTTATTATTGCTTTTCAAAAATAATTTTCAGTTTTAAAAATGCTTATTTTTAGTTTATTAAAAAGTTGTTTAAAAAGTTTTCAAAAATAAAAATATTTGGGTGTAGGGGAAGTCAAAGGTGAGCAAGGCTCGAACCCGAGACCTCCCACATAGCATCCCAACGCTTTAGACCATTAGCACAACCAGCTATCCTGGGTATACCCTTGCAACATTTAGTATTTAACCCTTTTTCCCCTTTTAGCTTATCAGACCAATTCGGCTTATTTCTGGCTTATTTCAATAAGCACTTTTCACCATTTTATTTTTCTTAGAATCAGCATAGTTCAAAGTACTTTTCATGAATTTTTCAGATTTTTCCAACTTCGTTTAGTATTTTTAATTAATTTGTTGTGTAGTTTAATTGTTTTTAACTCATATTAAATTATTTAAAAGTCAAAAAAATATAATTCTTTTTTTTAAATTTTCTTTTATCATTTAGGACTGTTAAAAATTAAATTTGCATTTTTAAGGTTAAATTTGTAGAATTTGGTTTTTTTTAAAGAACGGGATTTGGTCTCGTTATCGTTTTTCTTCGTTTTTTCACTTTAATTGCTTACGTTTTAGGGTTTCTTTTATTTGTTCTTGAATTTCAGTCATTTAGGGTATATAAAAAGTTAAAAAATCAATTTAGGATTAAATTTTGATAATTTAGGTTTCCCGTTATCATTTTTAGGTTTACTTTAATTACTTTCGTTTAGTTGACATACTTTGTTTTTCCCGTAGAAATAGAAAACCAATCAAAATCTTGTTATTCAAGCATCAAATATCAAATCGACTCTCGACTCTTCATTGCACGCCTCGTTGGGATAACGACCCGGGTGATCACTTGCCCGGAATCATTTATATCATACCCATGAGTTTGTTGACCTTTTTCTTAAAGGGTTGACTAGGTTGACTTGCGAAGATTTTATATTTGATATTTTATTATACTATTTGATATATAATTACCCCTAAAAAGGTGATTATCAGTTCCCGATAAGTTCATCAAGAGATAGTGACGTTAAGTCTTTCGACTCTTCAATCGCCATGACATTTGCTCTCCATTTAGGGTGTAGAGCCCTAAGAAACTTTCTTACGTAGTTGTTACTAGAATAACCTTCATCAAGAGCTTTAAGACTAGTAATAATAGTATTAAATCTGGCAAAAGCACTATCTTTAGATTCGTCTTCTGAAATGACGAATTGTTCATATTGTTGAACCAAAAGGTCGATCTTATTATCTTTGACTTGGCTATTACCTTGATGGGTGATTAACAAAGTTTTCTAAATTTCTTTTGCCGTGTTACACATGAAAATTCTTTCATATTCTTTTCTTGGCAAAGCATTGTAAATAACCATTTTGGCTTTATTATTTTTCGCAAGTCTCTTTTTGAGATCATCTTCAAAAGGGATAACCTCATCTAATTTGGTTTCTGGATTTTATACAATAGGTTGAAAATCACCATTGGTAATAACCTGCCAAATATCTAGATCTTTTGATTTAACATATGTCTCGAATCTATTTTTCCAATAAATAAAACTATCGCTTTCAAAGAGTGGTAGTCTTTGCATAGATTGCCCTTCTAGATATTTGTTGGAATCCATAGATCGATCCAAGCTTTAAAATACAGTATATTTTAAAAATCTTGAGTGACCTTGCTCCTGATACCAATTGTGGAAACTAGAAGGGGGGTTGAATATTTTACACGTTTGTTTTACGTTTTTAAAAAATTTACTTTTAAAAATGTTTAGATCCGAGTTGTATGTTTAACCAATTCACAATATGAACAAGCAACAACTATCTAAAATAAAATTAGATGACAACAATAATAATGTAAAGAGATAAGGAAAGAAACAACCAAACTAAGACACCAAGATTTTATAGTGGTTCGGCTACGAAGCACCTCTTCGTCATACTCCACTCCCCGAGTACCCGACTCGAGATTTCACTATGTCAACAAGCTCCCGTTATTTTTGGACACTAAGCTAAATGTCGAGTCCTAATCTTAGCTAGAACCAATCTACCACTTCACAAGATATACACACTCACAAGATCTACACTATCGGATCTACACAATATCCGAATCACACAAATACCCAAGATAAATACAATAGAGGTTTGGTACTTAGAAGAAAAGAGAAGAGAACACTAATTACACTTCGGTTTCTGACCATGTACGAGTGTTCTTCTCTTGCACTTAAATGAGAGGGAAGAGATGAGAAGAAGAGATGAGATCACTTGAAACAAGATCTAAGTATGTTAGTGATCAAGAGTTTTAGTGAGAGAAAGAAGTTTTAGAGAGAGAAAGAATAGATTGAAAATTTTTATGCAAAGAGAAATGATTTTCAGCAAGGGGTGGACCAGTATGTATAGACAGGAAAAACCAACGGTAACTGGTGGCGGTCCCATATATATAAGGGGGCCGCCAGGCCTATAAGGGGGCCGCCACCTAGACTCTGCTCCATTTTTTGTCTTTTTGTGGAGAAGGTTGTATCTGGTGTAGAAGCTTCCGTTTTAGGGGAAAATTTTGAATTTCAAATTTTAAGTTTTTAATAAAACTTTTCTTTTAATTAGAAAATATTTTGTATAATTAATTTTGTGAAAATCTTTTGTAAAAATGTAATGGATGAGAGAAATATTTTCTTGATCACTAATCATGCGTAATGATTTGTTTGTTCATACCTTAAGTGGTCACTAATCTTAGAAATGGAATTTTACGATTAATAATTTGTAAACATTTAATTTTATCGTAAACGTTTTTACATTTTGTTATTATCAAAACGTTGAGATGTCGAAAAATATAAATAACATTTTTGACATTATTTGTATTAACAGAGCCGATCATACCTCGATAATGAGTAGGGTCAACGGGTATCCCTTGTAGATCTTCATCCAGTTTGGTTCTCTCCACCATTGGAGTATCAACCAGGTCACTAGATTTCATACCGTATGTTTTAAGTATTTCGAGAGCATATTTTGATTGGTTAATGAAGATGCCTCTGGGAAAGAAAGACATTTTGCCTATCATTGACCTCTTAAATTTTGAGCTCATTATATCAGTAAATGTGTCACAAGAGCAGGATCAGTAGAAGTAAAAATAATATTGTCTATGTAAATTTATACCAGTAGGATATCTTTTCCTTATTTCCTCGTGAACAGTGTAGGATCAACAACATCTTTTGAGAACTCTTGGGAAAGTAGAAACTTTGATAGTGGATCATACCAAGCGCGTGGAGCCTATTTCAAGTCATAGAGAACCTTCTTTAGTCTGTATACGTGGTTGGGATGGTCTTGATCTACGAACCCCTCTAGTTGACTAACATAGACCTCTTCTCGTAGCACACCGTTCAAAATTGCAGTCTTGACATCCATTTGGTACACTGTCATATTCTTGTGGGTGGCATTTGCAACAAAGATTTCGATGGCCTCTATCCGTGCAACTGGTGTGAATGATTCTTTAAAACAATTCCTTCCTCCCAAAAAAACCCTTAGCTACCAACCTAGCCTTGTTTTTCAATACACCCCTAAATTCATCTAACTTAACCTTGAATATCCACTTAAGGTTAATTAGCACTGGATTGTGCCCATAACTAAGTCCTTGAAATTCCATTGGATTGTGCCCAAAGTAGACAACCATTGGACTCCAAGCACCATTTCACATCCCCCTAAAGGAAATAACATAACATCTGTTTCAAATACTATCCCTTGAAGCTTCCACTGAAAATCCTTAACCATATACTGACTTATTAGTTTAGACCCTCCAGCAACAGATACTTCCAATGGACATGTGTTTCTTATCTTACATCCTAATCTTTTGGCCATATAAATGTCTAAAAAATTGTGTGTACTTCCTGAATCCATAAGAATGTGTAGAAGTCGTTTCAAAACATGACCTCTCACTTTCATAGTGTTATGTGTAGGGATTCCAGACAATGCATTTAATGAGATATGGGGTGAAGATTGAGAAGTTTGGTTAGACAATTCGTAAGCAATCATATCAGACTCCTCTTCCTCCTCTTCTTCCAAACACTCCTCTTCCTCTTGTCCTGTGATTTCCAAAGTAAACATTTTTCTCTCACACTTGTGACCTGGAACATACTTGTTATCACAATAGAAACACTGATTCTTAGCCTTTTTTCCGCAAATTCCTTCTGACTTAACATCTTTCTAGGAGTAGGCACAGAACTCTGTTTGGTTGTTTGGAGCAGGTAAGGCTAAAGTAGTGATAGTACTCTTAGAAGGATAAGTAACACTCCTATTAGCATTCCACCCACTAGTAGTCTTAGGAGTAGTCAAAATAGGTGTATTTCTTTGCTTGAGAGCTGCTAGTGTGGCTTCTTGCAACCCAGCTAAGCCAAATGCATCTGTGAGAGACCTTGGTTTGAACATCCTTACATTCAATTCTATTGAAGCTGGTAAACCACCAATGAACATACTGATTGCCTGAGACTCGGTAATATCAACTTGATTCATCAATTTCTCAAACTTGCTTTGATATTCCTTCACTGTAGTCTCATACTTGAGGTTCTTCAATTCAGCCATTGGATCTTCATTGATAGCCCCAAATCTTTGAAGAATGGCTGCCTCATACACATCCCAAGCCACTACTTCTCCATGTGTCTTGATAAATTGCAAATGCCAAATAAGAGCTTGATCAAACAAATGAATAGAAACCATCTTAATTCGATCCCCATCATGTACTCCATCAAGAGTAAAGAACTGTTTGATCCTAAACATCCATCCCTTCAAATCATCTCCATAGAACTTAGGAAATTCCAATTTACTCATCCTGCTAAACCTGTTTGCTCCTTCACCCCTATTGTAATACTGTTGTCCTAACAGGATGTTATTAATTTGAGCACTCATATTCTGGAGCTGCTCCTGTAAAGGTGTAAAGAGGCTAGCAACATGATTCTCAACCTAATTCCTTGTATTTGCATCAATTGGAACTTCCAATGCTGAAGTTCTTGTTCCTACCATGGTTACTGAATAACAAACTCTTAACGACTAACAAACTTGTAACAAACTGGTAACAAACTAACTGTTTCACCACACAGGACAATTGACCATCACACACTTCCTAACTAACGTGTTTTAGAAATGGAAACGGAACGAATCCAATCAATGACGTGTTTTGGGTTAGACAAGTGGTCTAGAATGACCGGAATTGATGTTTGTGTGATGGTTGATCAAAGATCAAGAACAATGGTGGTGTAACAGAATCTATCTGAACTGAAAAACAGAATTTGTAACTGAAAAAACAGAATTTTGTAACCGAAAATGGTGGAATGGTGCGAAGAAAGGGCTCTATATACCAATTGTAATGATCTTAACTAGAATTCTATACAGAATTGATAGCTAAGCTTAGGCAAACACTAGAATTATTCAACTAAGAAGATAACTCAAGTAATTTGCTAAAATGGATTTATTATTGAACGATTTGAGTTGAAAGATTACACACAGATCTAGAGAGAGAATTACACAAAATCTAAATGATAAAATGACAAGAGAAGCCTATTTATAGAGGTGGAATGGGATGAAAGAGTTGGTTGAAAAAGGCGGGAAAGTTGGTTGGAAGTTGTTAGGCGCGTTTGGGATTGAATTAGTCACGTGCGTGGCACGTGACACTCTGTTTTGGCTATATAACAATTTGCTAATACCATTTTTGTTGTTTACTTAAAATGTCCTGTTTTTAGACCTTTGAAGAAAATCTGAAACAAATTGTCATACGATTTTAGTTACTTAAGATAGAAACATATATTTTATATATGTTTCTCAACTTTTTATGAAATGTCCAATGAACACAAATATTGATGTTATAACAAGCTTGATATAGCTTCTTTCTTAATAGTAGCAATAAAACTGCATTGAAAAGGACGTGCTGCTAAAAGAATTGTGTTTAAAATAACGGAATAATGATAATACTATTGTATCTATAAAACTAGATATACATATCTCAAGCTTCTCATTTGGGACTTGTAGGTGATGTGCTCAGGATTTATACAAGACAAGAGGGAGCTTATTCAATCAAAACTCATGGACAGACAACATTCCAGAATTTCCAAGATTAATCAGGTTTCAATGTTAATTTACTTCTACGGTACTGAATTTCTCTTCAAGCATCAGAATGAAAACCATACAAATTTTAGGAAATGTTGGATTGTGACATTGCGTTTATAGCGTGATTATGTGATATAAATAATAAGAATCAAATAATTTGTAATTTTTCTCAAAAAATGGGCTGTATAGGAGATAGTATAGTGTATGAATATGATTTTGCTGTTGGAAGCAAAACCGACAGTCATATAAACAATTGTGTTAATGTTTTGAATTTACTCCTAAATTATTCCTTGAGTATTAATAACGAAATAATAAGAATCAATTTCACTTTATCCAAACACTCGAAACTCAAATCTACAACTAGAATATTAACACAATCACAATCCAAAGGGAATGCCAAACACCACCAATAGTAATGACATACGAAGCATAAGTTATTGCAGTTATGAAAGATTTGATTATTGCAATGCTTGAGAAATAATGTACCTTTTCTTTTTGACAATTTCATACTCAATATTAAGTGTGTTTTGTATATCAAATCAACAGCCCACATTGATATTATATGGGGAGAGAAATATCATATTTTCCCTCGCCACTTGGTGAACGATAAGAAAGTTCAGGTTTTGAGTTCGTTCTTTATTTTGTGGGACATTTTTTTATATTCTTAAATGGGTCCATATTACATCTTCATTTATTCTAACAGACATTTAGGGGAGAATGCTAGATTGACAGTTATTCGGCCGGTCACGCAGTCAACTTTGAAAAAACCAAAGAGTTTATGAAACACTTAAAAGATTTCCTTTTTGATGATTCCTTTTGGTCATCATCTAGTTCTCCTTCCTTCTATAGCTGTAGAGAACATGGACACTAAGTTGCTAGTGCAGGTATACAGGCTGATGCAAGATTTCTCATATAGTTTTGCAAGTTATTCACAGAAAAAGTTTCTATAAATAGAAGATTGTATATATGTTTTTGTGGGTGTGACCACCATTGCCATATATAGTACTCTTTAGTGTAGAGTCTAGACTCTAACATGTAACTTTTTCTGTATAACGAGAGTTCCTTTAGACGCTTGATCATTTTGTATCTAATTAAAGAACATGGTATAGGCGACATATGGAATATTATTACCATGAACAAT
The DNA here is from genome assembly GCA_026074375.1 of Tanacetum coccineum. Lineage (NCBI taxonomy): Eukaryota > Viridiplantae > Streptophyta > Magnoliopsida > Asterales > Asteraceae > Tanacetum > Tanacetum coccineum. The sequence goes on from BQNB010108359.1 coordinate 19,122, forward strand.
GATAAGAAGACACCATATATTGATCACATTGATGATCGTCGCAACAATGATCATACCAGCAACAACGGTGATAACAAAAATAATAACAATAACAACAAGCAAAGGATAATTAAAGCAATGATAATATAACAATGACAACAAAAACAATGAGAACAATTAATATGATAATCACTATAGGATGCTGATTACAGCTAGCCGGCCATGATAATAACTAATAACAACGATGATGATACCAACGTCCCATAGATTGCGCTACGCCATAACTAAAAGATAAGCCCCTTAAACACGTAAAACAAAAAATATGTAAAAAATTTCTATAATGCTACAAGGTTTAAATTAATAAATTGGCTTTTGCTACATACAAAGATTCTCACAAAGAGCTGATCAGCTTCGCCGAATAGGGTGGTGGGAGAATAATGACACTATAAGACAACTTCGCGAACATCATTTGGTGATGATTCACATAATTAGTATCGTTATTACAGGGTATCAGCCATACTTATGCTGCTGTATAGGATAATGGTATTAAAAAGCCTAGTAATAATACAAAATTCACCGATCTTTAGTAAAGGTTTTAAGGTCTCCTTGTACATTCATACATTTATATAAGCCAAGTTGCTATTACAGTCTTCTTTACTTTTACTACACAAGAACCTCGAAAACATGGCAATGAAGGTTATAATCCAGTCACGAAAATTGATAAAACCCACAATGTCAACTCCTCTCAACCTTCGCTATTATAAAATCGGATTCATCGATGAGTTGGCTCCAAAAATGAATGTAAGCCTAGTTCTCTTCTTTTCTGCAAGTACTAACTGTAATCAAACTTCTATCGCGGAGCTTGAGAAATCCTTTGGAAAAACCTTATCAATTCTGTACCCTCTAGCAGGTAGGTATATGAAAGATTTACATATGGTTGACTGCAATGACCAAGGTGCTGAATTTATACAAGCCCATGTCAATATGACCCTTCATGAAATTATTGATCAAGAAATGAATCTAAAGCTGGTCAATGAACTAATCCCATTGAAAGTATCGGCTTGTGATGAAGTGACAGATCCAGCTCTTGCAGCTCAAGTCACTACTTTTCAGTGTGGAGGGGTAGCACTCGGGATAAGCATCGCACATAGGATTGCTGATGCCTCTACTGCTTGCACATTTCTTAATCTATGGGCAGCTTTGTGTCGAAGAGACACCTCGTTTGAATTCTATGGGTTGGGTTTCAGTTCATCCAAATTTTTTCCTCCTCGAGGTCTACCTTGCATGGACTTAATTTCTAAGCCAATAAACGATAGTCTTTATGTCACAAAGAAACTATCTTTTAAGGAGAGTGAAATATCAAACTTGAAAGACATGGTCATGTGCAATCGAAAATATTGTTCTGCAGTGTCAAAGGTACAAGTGGTGTCTGCACTGATATGGAAGGCTCTTATCGGTGTAGATTATGCAATTCATGGTCATCTGAGAGATTCTCGTTTAGCCCAGCCTGTAAACCTACGAGAAAAAACTGAAACCCCAATACCCAAAAATGCTTGTGGGAATCTTTGGGGCTTCAAGTCGACGTCATGGAGAGCTTCTGAAATGTCAATGGAGTTTGAAGAGTTGGTGTGTTTGTTAACAGATTCTATCAAGAAAACTATTAACGACTACTCAAAAGTACGTCATGACAGCAAAGACGGCCAAATGGTGGTTTTGAATTCCTTTCCGCTGTCTAAAAATAATAGTGACAACGCAAATGTGATCATTTTAAGCAGCTGGTGTAAGTTCCCTTTATATGAATCTGATTTTGGTTTTGGAAAACCCATATGTTTGAGCCTCGAGAGCATCCCGGTCAAGAAGTTTGTGTATCTAGTTGATGATGTAGAAGGTGGTGGAGTAGAAGCGTACGTGTATTTGGGAGTAGATGAGGTCCCATACCTCGAACAAGATGTCAATATAAAAGCATTTGCTGCCTAAAATCTACAAGTTAATCTGTTTTCAGAGACAATAATTTGGATATGGCTAATATTGTGTGCTGGTACTTGTTACGCGTATGTATTAGTTGTTGGAAAAACATAATCCATTAATCTTTGTTAGGGCTGCAGATTTTCTTGGTTTGGGCCAGCAGGCCAACAAACCCAATCCAGACCCGAGACCCCTTATTAGGTTTAGACAGTTATATAACGGTTATAAAGGAAAAGGCATGTTGTATGTTTTATCTGAAACATCACGACCCTTTCATTCACACCGTTTCATATTGTATAAATAGGATAGATTCTGTAATCAACAATGTAACCCTTTCAGATTTATATATCATATTATTAAGGGTTCAACCCAATCTTCCTGTTTCTTTTATTCTTGAATGATGTTTATGTTCATGATGCTTGTTTGATCATAATATGATCCTGGAGATTATGAAGACCTGTGGAAATCGCTTCTTGTTTATATCAGTGGCATCAGAGCCAGTTGGAATCAAACAACACAACAATTCATGTTCGATCATCAATCAAGAAGATCCTGCCTTTGGACAAAAGAGGCAACGATTAAAAAAAACAGATTTAAGAAGAGATGGTAGTTTTTTTTGAAGAAGATATATCAGAAATTGTATATATCTTAGTATGCACTTTGGCCAAGGATTTGGTGAATTTGCAGGAATACTTCGTGCACCAGAAATTCCTACACATGTAGAAGAAGACTCACAGAGTCCTGGCGCTTACCAATGGAACTTTTGGTAAGGATTGTGCACCGATTGCTGCTCAGAAAAACTAGAGCATTTTACTGCAAGGAATAACAAACTGCATACTATGGAAAATGATCAAGAACAAGAAGATTGGAAGAAACAAAGATTAACAGATTAGGGGGGAATATGTTGGAAAAACATAATCCATTAATCTTTGTTAGGGCTGCAGATTTTCTTGGTTTGGGCCAGCAGGCCAACAAACCCAATCCAGACCCGAGACCCCTTATTAGGTTTAGACAGTTATATAACGGTTATAAAGGAAAAGGCATGTTGTATGTTTTATCTGAAACATCACGACCCTTTCATTCACACCGTTTCATATTGTATAAATAGGATAGATTCTGTAATCAACAATGTAACCCTTTCAGATTTATATATCATATTATTAAGGGTTCAACCCAATCTTCCTGTTTCTTTTATTCTTGAATGATGTTTATGTTCATGATGCTTGTTTGATCATAATATGATCCTGGAAACCATAAGAACCTGTGGAAATCGGATCAATGTTTCTATCATTAGTGTATTGTTACGTATTATAATTGTCTGTATATCAGATCTGTTATTTTGAATTTGCTGTGAAAAAAGCAGAGTAAATTACATTTTCATCCATGTGAACTACTATAAATCATGGATTAGGTCCCTACTACCATGAATGATGTGGTATTATTCCGGTAAGGTCCATTACATTCTTCACATAAGATGGTATTTTTGAACACTCAACCTAATGTATTTTTTGACATTATTTGTCATCTATTTCCAGCTAACACCCGCTAGGCCCGTTCTCTAAAATATAACAGGCTCCGAGTATATCTCAAAACTCGTAGTTGAGGATAGTTGAGGCTCCTGAAAAGACCAAAACATCTAAAAGTAAGCAGGTAGCATAAGTTTAGCGACTATAACTAATATGCAAGTCATTTCACGATTGATTATACGTTGTTACTTGCTGTCTTAAACAACATATACCAAACAAGTGATTTTATACAAAAAAAAAGTTTACACAATTATTTTTTGTTGGTAGAAATATTACGATATTTAATCTATACATCATCTTCATGTTTTGGTGATGACAAACATGTAATTTATAACATATAACGTAAAGTGCTTAAGTTACTTGTGATCACAAATCA
>BQNB010108360.1:0-22967 GCA_026074375.1 Tanacetum coccineum
GTTTATAACTAAAAGAAAAGAAACAAAAGAAATGGAAAAGAGTGGAAGTTCAGGGGTTCTTCTTGGGCAAATGAAACTTTTCAAAAACCTGCCAACCAATAAACGTTCACCCCCTCAATTGTTTCCCGCCAACCTCCTCAAAACCTCCACCATCACGAGATACCTCCCCATCTTTTACCCAACCCATCCTTTACCCGGTTTAAACCTAAACCCACACCCACTAACCTGTTTCAAGGCCACGCTGGCAATCCCCCCTCCCCCCAAGGTAAATCAATGGCGGATTGAGCATTTAGAAGTAGCACAAAAGAAATCAAGGGCTAGGATGGGTTGTTGAAGCTTCAGACACACAAGAAACACACATTTGAAGCCTTGAAGCTTCTATAAATTGGAGAAAGCACAAAGCCGAAAGACACACTAGTTTAACTTAGCATTTTTTTTACTTAACTTTTAATTAAAATTGTAACTTAAGCTTTCAGCTTACTTTTTAGTGTAATATTGTTATTTTCAAGCAAATTAATTCGAGTTTAAAGTCTATCTTAAGTTTCTTAATTTTCCAATTGTCAACTCTTGAATTCGTGTTTAAATTGTGAAGAAAATTGTGTTTTTCTTGTTACTTAATAATCACACTAGTATTAATATCATTTACCCTTAATTTACTTTAAATTAACTCAAGTAAAAACGGCTTTTACTTATTTAAAGGGGTGTTTGGTAAAAGCCCAAAATGGGTCAGTTTGGGGGTTTCATGGGTCACAAACACTCAACCACCTTTGGCTGAGTGTGTGTGATTAATTTGACCAAGAAAATCAAAACCTTTAGTTTAAAATTTAAATCTTAGTTAACATTTGAGTTTTTGTCAAAATCTTATAAAAAAATTAAGCTTTAAAGCTTAAGCTGTTGGGACAGCTTAAGCTTCTCATTTTTGAGCCTGATTTAGTCACTAAAATCCTTTTTTAAAACACTTTGGTTCTGCCCTCTTTACTTTGACAAATTAAGTCAAAGTGTGGCTTTGCAATTTTTTTTAAACCCTCAATTTTAAGCTGTAATTTCAGCAGCTTATATTATTTTCTAGACCCTCAGATTTTGAATATTAGCTTATTGGCCATCTTTCTACAACTGTTTGGGAATTATTTTGGATAAAACCTCATTTTGGGCTTATTTTCATAAGCCCAAAATAAGCCCTCAGCCAACACTGTTGCTCCCCTGGTGCTGAGCACCAGAATTCAGCACCCTTTAAATTGGTCAATTAGAATTAAGCCCTTAGTTTATTTTAGCTTTTAGTGTAGCTTAATAATAGTTCTTTAAGCCCCCAAGAGTTGGTAGCTTAATAAGCCTCTTAGCTTAGCTTATTTTGGGTTTAAAAATCCCCATTTTCTGCCTTTTATATAATTAAGTCAAAATAGCTTATTCTTGTTTCAGCTTATTTTAGGGCTTATTCTTGCTGCATTTAGTTAAAATAAGTAGAAATAGCTTAGTTAAGTTAATTTAATCACTTTTCAGCTTAATCTGAGCTCTTAAGCTCCAAGAAAAAGCCAATAAGCTATTTAAGCTTGTTAAGCTTCTGCCCGATAAAAAGCCCACTTTTCTGGCTTATTCAGCCCCTTTCATCCCCTAGTCCTTTTATAAAAAACGATAAGCTAAAGGCCCTTTACAACTTTGCTTTTTTAAGTTTAGCTTAATAAGCCTTTTGGACCTACCTTGCATATCGGGGTTACTTTCAGGGACCATTTGTGTAATTTACTCTTTTATAAGTTAACTCTGTTAGTATACCAAGTTAGGTTTAGTTTACCTCGTTAGTCCCAAATGCCTTACACTGTTAGTCCTTGTAGTTAGCAGCCAGTTAAGTAATTAATTTAATTTAATTTAGTTTTAGGTTTAATTTTAATTAGTTTAATTAATATAAAATGCTACAGTAACTTTTAGGGCTTTTTATATTTTTAGATTCCTCAACTTTTTCTTTATTTAATTTGATTTTTTCAGATTTTTTTGTAATAATATTTTCTGTCTTTTTCTATTTAATTAGTTTTAATTAGTTTTTAATCTTAAAAAATTCATAAAAAATACAAAAATTAACAAAAAAATATTTTTCTTTTTAATAAAATTTTATTTAATCAGTTAGTTTATATTAAAAATATAAAAACTTATGTAGGGTAATTTTTGCTAAAAATTCAGTTCCGGGCCCGTTTACGAGCCCGGATTTTTCGTTTCTTACCGTTTTGTTCGTTTTCGAACTCCGTTTTTGAAAATTTTTACATTTTCTTTTAAGTTAGAATATTTTTAATTTATTTAAATTTTAAAATTAATTTTATGACTTTATTTTTGTAATTTTTAGTTTTAGCTTGCGATTTAATTCCCGGTAGTCTATAATTGCATGTTTAATTTAGTTTATTAGTTTTAATTATTTTAGTTAAGTATTTTTAGCCTAATTACGTTCCCCGTAGATTTCTTAGGATTTTCATTGCCATTATTTATGCTCCCGTAGTTTAGGATTTATCCGTATAACTATTTTTGTTCCCCGTAGTATATTTAAGATTCCCATTTTCCACTGCTTGTTTCCCGTAGAATAATTTTAGTTTTCTTTAATTAATTTTAGTTTATCTAGTTAAAAATCAAAATCATTTGTTTCTCAATTCAAATCATCAATTCATTCGTATCGATTTACCATTCCAGCCTCGTTGGGGATTTACGACCCGGGAAAACTCTATACTACTTCTCGGTATCATTGACTCTGCTGCTTTTAGACCATCCTTACTATATATTTGATATTTTATTATATTATATGTATTTTAAGGTATAGTCTGAGCGGATCAATTTTTGGCGCCGTTGCCGGGGAGGCTGTGCTCTCGTTTATCGTTACGTTTGGCCATCTGTTTTTGAAACTGTGAATATTTTCTTTTATTCCGGCGAGGTCTTTCTCATGTAGCGACTTTCGTCTCGGCACATCCCAACCTTGCGGCTAAGTGACCAGGCTTTTGACACCTCACAGAGACTAGTATCGGGACTCCCAGACCTTAGGTTTTAAAAACTCTTAGGTTTCCCGGATATTCATAACTTATAAAATCGAATAGTCAAAGTGCAAAAGCATATTTGAATTTAACAAAAAGAAGTCTATTTATTAATTTAATTTAACTATTTAGACATTTATGAATTTGTTTAACCTCGACCTTTACGAAGGCTGCAAACATCGGTTGTTGAGCCGGCAAGATGCCGACTAACCTTTTATAGTCTAAGTATCTTTTTTGCTTACTATGGGCTTTCTTTAGAAGACTACCACATCGGTTGTGAGCCGGCAAGAGGTAGTAAACTTTTATCAACCCACAGCTTTTATTATTATATTTTTAATTATTTTATCATCATTTTTTATATATTTATTTATTTAAAGAAGACATCTTTTTGAAAAATTCAAGTATAGTTTGAATAAGGACTAATATTTTTGCAATATATTACATAAAAATTGTTGTTTTAAGTTTATTCTCCAAAAACAGCACGTATATTAATCAGTTAAGAGCTTATGGGAGATAAAATAGCAAACAAGTTACTTACATGGGCTCTTTAGATTTCCAATTAATACATGTTTAGCATTTCCTACTCATTACTTTACTTATCATTTTTCGTTCTTCGGAATTAGCGGATCGTTGCACTAAAGGTTGTAGGAAACAAGCTAGAAGCTCAAACACCTCGATCGGTGTCAAAATTTACTTTTATTCTTACTCAGCCAGAAAAGTCATAATTGTGATATAAACATTATTTTATTTTTTGAAAATTTAAATTTTTATTCATATTTTTTGAAATCTTTTGGTGGGAAAACGGGGTACGTGAGACAACCGGTAAAAGTAGGTAAGATCATATCGAAGATATACTACCCCATACTAAAATCAAACATTGTCCTCAATGTTTCCTAGCCTAAGACTTAAAAAACCCATACTAGAACTCAAATTATCGTCTAAAGACATAACTCAAACATGAAGAAAGTATCCCACAAATATTTAAGCCGTTCTATTAAGTGTGTATTAGATAAATGTTAGACGATACTAATTTTTAGGATATCGGATTTCCCCAATCTTATGGCAAGCAAAGGCTGGAAGCTCGTGTGGACCGGGACAAAACACCGAGCTCGAGAGTCTTCAGGAAAATTTGGGACAATCATGCAAAACAATGTAACAGTCAGACAACAAACACAGTACGGATGAGTACAAGCCTCCTCACAACACATTAGAAGCTAGAAAGAAAAATAGAAAATGGATAAGCATGGGGTGCCTCCCACGAAGCGCTTTGTTTTTGGTAACCGAGTCACATAGCTTGACTCGATCCCTGAATTCATTCGTCCTTAGGGAAAGTTTGGAGATCTGGGACAACCATGGTTGGTGTGTCCCCTCCGAAGTAGTGCTTAAGTCGGTGGCAGTTCACTTTGAAGTTTGATCCGTCAGAGTGATGTAGATTATTTTTGCAGTGCATATGGGGGGAAAAACTTCAGTTATGGTGAAAGGGCCGGACCATCGGGTTTTAAGCTTTCCCGAGAATATCTTTAGACGAGAGTTGAAAAGCAAGACTTGATCACCAACATTGAAAATGCGGTTTTTGATCTTTGAGTCGTGAAGCTTCTTTGTCCTCTCCTTATAAATCAAAGAATTCTCGTATGCTTGATCACGAAGCTCATTAAGTTCATTCAGCTGAAGCTTACGGTGATCGCCCACGGTTTTAAGATCGAAATTAGCATGTTTTAACGCCCAATACGCTCTATGCTCTAATTCGATAGGTAGATGACACGGCTTTCCATATACGAGCTTGTAAGGTGTGCAACCAATTGGTGTCTTATAAGCGGTACGAAATGCCCACAGAGCGTCATCAAGCCTATCCGACCATGAGGCACGGTTTTCTCCAACTGTTCTTTCTAAAATACGTTTTAACCCACGATTCGACACCTCGACTTGACCACTCGTTTGAGGGTGGTAAGCAGTAGAAAGACGATGAGTGACCCCATACTTAGACATTACTTTAGCAAATTTGTCATTACAGAAATGGGTCCCACGATCGCTTATAATAGCTTAGGTTGTACGAATTGGGCAAAAAAAGATTTTAAAACTAACTTATAACTCTAGCATTCATTTGTGGGCCCCACGTCCAGCCCTCAGTGACGAGCGCCTTGGCTTCAACCCATTTGGATAAATAATCAACTGCTACGAGTATGTACTTATTTCCTCTAGATGACGGAAATGGTCCCATAAAGTCTATGCCCCAGACATCAAAGATTTCACACACTTGGATGGAATTTTGTGGCATCTCATCACGTTGTGAAATTTTTCCCTGACGCTGGCATGAGTCACAGTTTTTGACTAACTCATGGGCATCTTTGTAGATTGTGGGCCAATAAAATCCGGAGTCAAAAACCTTTTTGGCGGTGTAGTTGGCACCGTAATGTCCCCCGGTGGGTCCACTATGGCAAGCTGTGAAGCGTTGTCAAACAGCTTATTGGCCTGAATCACATCGCCGGACTAACTTGATCCGCACTGTTTTGAATAGAAAAGGGTAGTCCCAAATAATTTGTGTTGGACATCATTTTGAAAAATTGTTTTTCTGTTGAGTTGAAATTCCTTTGACAATGATATTCCCCGCGTAGTAATTTGCTTAATCGGCAAACCATGGAGGTACCTTTGGTCACTACAGAATGTCACCTATTTTAAGTGTTTCGAGAGGAAAATTTTCGTTAATTTCCTTTGGATCGAAAACATTTTCATATGGGTTTTCTAATCGGGAGAAATGATCGGCCGCGTAGTTCTCAGCTCATTTCGTATCAATTACTTTGAAATCGAATTCCTGAAGGAGTAGAACCTATCTTAGCAATCTTGCTTTGGCATCTTTCTTAGCAAATAGGTTACTTAAGGGAGGGAATGGTCCGTATACACTATGCTTTTATTCATGTTGAGGTTTGACCGGAATTGTCGAAAGCGTACCACCACAGCCAACATTTCTTTTTTGTTGTTGGTGTAGTTCGATTCCGCATTGCTCTTCGTTTTGCTTGTTAAATTATAGGCATAAAGTTTGTTTCTCAATTCGTCTGCCCCAGAATCCGCCACCTATGGCAAGTCGCTTGCATCGCCCATAAGCTCAAAAAAAGGTTGGTACCACGTCAGGGAGCATTCAGAATTGGAGCTCTAGGTGTTTTGGTTAGGTTTTGTTTTTTTGTGTTTTTTGTTTTTTTGTTTTATGTTTTTTGGGTTTGGTTTGTGTTTATTTTTGGGTTTTTGTTTGGTTTGGTGGTTTTTTTTCTTTTTTGGTTGTTTTTTTTTTTTTTTTTTTATTTTGGGTTTTTTTTTTGTTTTTTTTTTTTTTGTTTTTGTTTTTGTTTTTTTTTTTGTTTTTTTATTGTGGTTTTTTTGTTTTTATTTTTGTTTTTGGTTTTTTTTTTTTTTTTGTTGTTTATTTTTTTTTTTTTTTTTTTTTTTTTTTTTGTTTGTTTTTGTTTTTGTTTTGTGTTTGTTTTGTTTTGGGTTTTTGTTTATTTTAATTATTGTTTTTTTTTTTGTTTTGTTTTTTTTTTTGGTTTGTTGGGTTTTTTTGGGTGGTTTGTTTTTTGTTTTTGTTTTTTATTTGTCTTTTTTTTTTTATTTTTTTTTTTTGTTTTTTTTTTTGTTTGTTTGTTTTTTTGTTTTTGTTGTGTTTTTTTTTGTTTGCTTTTGTAGTTTTTAATTTTGGTTTTTGTTTAGTTTTTGTTTGATTTTGTTGTTTTTTTTTTGTTTGTGTTTTTTTTTTTTTATTTGTTTTTTTTTTGTTTTTTTTTTTGTATATTTTTTATTGTTTTGGTTTTTTTTTATGGTGTTTTTTCTAATTATTTTTTGTGGTGTTTGTGTTTTTTTTTTTTTTTTTTGCGTTTTTTTTTTTTGTTTTGTTTTTCTTTTTTTTTTTTGTGTGTGTTTTGTTGAAATATGATATATTCTCTTTTTTAAGGTCTGAAAAGCTTTGAATGCATTCTTGAGAAATTAAAAGGAGTGTTTTTCTCAAAAAGTGAGTCAGGGAAGAGATAATCTCTTGAAAAGTCCTTGATAAATCTACGGTAAAAGCCTGCATGTTCGAGAAAACTCCTAATCCATTTGACAGTAGTTGGGTGAGGTATCTTAGCAATGACGTCTATTTTGTCTTTGTCGACTTCTATTGCCTTTCTTTGAAATTTTGTGCTCCAAAAGTACGATGCCTTATTTACACCTATAAAATGGATCCTTTTCTCTTTTTTCCTAATTTAGAGCTAAAATTAGTGTCTTCTCACACCGTTAGAATCCACTTTCTAAATTAGGAAAAGGCACGTTGAAAAAAATGAATTTCTAAAACTCTAAAAAAGTCATCCATGAAAAACTTCCATTGTCTTTTCAATCATATCATGGAAGATGGCCATCATACACCTATGGAAACGTGCTTGGTGCATTGTGTAACGCCAAAAAGGCATGCGACGATAAGCAAACGTTCTGTATGGGCAGGTGAATGTGGTCTTTTCTGATCTTTCGGATCGATTGGTATTTGAAAATAACCCGATGGGAAGGAGAGAAAAAGAAGTAGAAGTAAGAAACATCAAGGAAACAATAGTCTTCATTTCCTGCGGTTCTCTTACGGATTTGATCCAATAATTAATAAACGGCAAAGGGAAGTGGTCTTTCCGGGTGGCTTCGTTCAACTTACGATAATCAATATAAACTCTCCATCCCGTTACTAGTCTAGTTGGTACTAACTCATTTTCATCATTGGTCACTACGGTCATCCCTCCTTTCTTTGGCACAACAGTGGTACTGGGCTCACCCCAATGGGACTATACGAGTGTGGGTAGATCCAATCCAACGTCAAGATGTTTTTCAAACCTCTTTCCTTATTGACATCATGGTCTTTAGATTAAGCCCTTCTCTAATTTTGGACCGCTGGTTTCTTAGTCCTTCTTCATTAGAATTTTATGAGAACAAAATTCTGGGGGTTAATCCTTTATGTCGGAAAGTTTCCAAGCTTTGCTTGCTTTCGGGGACTTTAGATCCTTTATGAGTGCGTGGTGCTTTTCATTCTACACTCAATTCTTTGGCAATTTGACTGGCAACTTGTGTTGTCTTCCAAAAATGCATATTCGAGATGAGGTGGTAAGTCCTTAAGTTCAACCTCAGGAGGTTCATCAATTGAAGATTTGGTAGTTTTGGCTTCACACATTTTAAGTTCCTTAAACATTCAACCTTATCGGAAAAAGGTGTGTGAGGTAAAACTGGCTCATCAAAAACTTTGTGGTTCTCGTTCTCGACATCTTCTTCCATCTCGTTAAAGAGAGGATTTTCGTTAATGGAGTTGAAATTAAATTCAAAAAGAGGGTTTGAATAAATTTGAAAATTTTCTTCATGAACGCCTTTTTTAAGAAGAGTGAATTCATTGGCGAATTCCTCAAGAAGATTTTCACTAGTCTTCACCAGAGAAGAACTAGGAAGAAGAGCGTCGGAATGAATAGTGGTACTGCCACTAAACTGCTCATCTTTCGAAAAATCAATGATAGAAATAACGTGAGCAAATTTCTTATTCGTGTTTTTCTCAGATTTAGCAGCATAAAAGACAAGTTCATCATTTCCTACTCTTAATGTTAATTTTTCCTCATATAAATCAATGAGAGCTTTTGCCGTGCGAAGGAAAGGTCTCCCTAAAATAATAGGCACTCTCGGGTCTGGTTCAAAATTAACCACAACAAAATCAGCAAGAAAAGTAAAACCATCAACTCTAACTACAACATCCTCGGCTATGCCCATTGGGTGCGTAACGGAATGGTTAGCATGCTCGAGTGTCATTCGGGTGGGCTTCAAAGCTCCAAGCACAAGTTGCTTGTAGATAGAATGAGGTAAAAGGTTTATGCTAGCTCCAGAATCAGCTAAAGCATTAGTCCTATCAAGTTCTTGTAGAGCACACAGAATAAGAAATTTTCCTGGATCTTCGAGCTTCTCGGGAACTTTGTTCAAGATGATGGCAGAACATTCAGCATTTACAGTTGTAATGGCAATTTCCTCAAGCTTCTCTTTGTTTCTTAATAAAGCGCTTAACCATTTGTTGAATTTCGGCATTTCGATGAGAGCATCTTTTAAACCAATTTCTAAACGGAGTTGTTTAAACAACTTTATAAACCTGCTTTGCTGAGCATTGGGTGTATCTTTCTCTCCCACTTTCATCCTCTCGGGGTATGGAAGTTTAGGTTGATATGAATTAAGCTTTGGAGAATTAGGGTCTTGAACAGTTTTCTTAGCTCTTGGTTTTGGAATTTCAATAAAAATGGAATCTTGATCCTCCGGAGGTGAGACTTGTGTGGTACTTTCTGAACCTGGTTTTTTCACTTTGTCCATTGACGTCTCCGGGTTTTGTTCTGGTTCCTTTAGAGGAGTAGGAATAACGGGAGTAGGAACAAGAGGAGTCGAAGGTCCTTCACAAGTTTTACCGCTTCGTGTGGTGATAGCATTAACATGCTCGCGAGGGTTAGTCACGGTTTGACTTGGAAGAGCACCTGATCTCGAGGTAGAGGCGGTATTGCTATTGTGATAATTTTGCATAAAACTTAACATCATGTTTTGAAAATCATGTTGCTTCTTTTGAGAATCATTAAAGCTCTTTTGAAAATCATTTTGATTCCTTTGAAAATTATCCAATTTCATTTGCAAATTGTTCATATTAGCATCATTAGCCTTCGTGTATGCTTCAAATTTAGAGTTTGTCACCGGAGCTTGTTGAACGGGAACTTGATAAGTCGGAGCTTGATGGTTTAAGCCCGAGTTAGCTCCTTGGTGAACTTGATTCCTATTGTACCCTTGGTTTTGGTTATACCCTTGATTTTGATTGAAACGGTTTTGGTTGTTTTGAATCGGAGGAAAACCAGGAGGTCGGAGTTGGTTTGAAACCATCGGAGGTCTAGAATTGGTGTTTCCTTGATTAAAATTGGCTACAACAACTTGTGAAATGTACTCTTGAATGTTGTCTCGATAATTGTTGCCATCGGTGGCTGGACAATTCCTATAAGAATGAGAACCTCCACAAGTTACACAACTCTGCTCGACCACTTTTACGGGTGCTGGAGCTTGGGCTTTTTGTTTGTCGATAAGCATAGTCTTCATCATATTCTTAAGTTCAGAAACTTCGGTTGTACGAGCAACAACATCTGGTGAAATTCCGGGGGTAGATGAATTCGAACTCACTTTAGCAACGACTGCCTTGTTTCGTGAATTACGAACATTGGATTTACTCTCGATAATTTTCAAGCATTCACGAGGCATCTTATCCAAAAAGTTTCCACTCGCAGCAGAATTCAACGAATCTTGATCATTAGCATTCAAAGCATTGTAAAACGTATCTAATTGATGTAATTCAGAAAATCCATGATGTGGGCATGCTCGAAGAAGGTCATTAAATCGATCCCAAGTCTCGTAAAACGATTCGTCAAATCTTGGTTGAAATCTCGTGATTTCGTTATGAAGATTTGTAGTTTTTGAAGGAGGAAAGAATTGATTAATGAATTTTGAAACGAGATCATCACATGTTAAAATTGATCGAGGAGGTTCTTTTTCTAGCCAAATCCGGGCTGAACCTTCAAGAGAAAATGAAAAAAGCATAAGCTTAATTGACGTGTTCGGAATATCCGGGAATCTCATCGTTGAGGTAATCTTATTGAAATAACAGATGTGAGCATGTGGATCCTCTTTATCATGTCCGAAAAACTGTTTGTTTTGAACAAGATTGATCAAACCATGCTTTCACTCAAAGTTAGCATTGATTTCGGGAATTACAATTGCATCCTCGTACCCCTCGGTGGGTGCTTGAAGCAACTGTGTCATAGTCCGGTTATCAGCCATCGGAACTAGGGTAGGATTAACAACAAGTTCTTCTAAATGAAATGGTTGAACAACAGCCGGTTGGGCTTGTTGATGGTTACGGTTGCGGGTTTGAGAACGAGTGCGCATGCACAAAGTAAAAAAAGAAAATTTAAACTAATTTTTTTTATTATATTTTTTATTTCTTTATATATTTTTTAACAAACTATTTTAACGGATAACGAGATAGACAACTTAAACCAAATAATCAAATTTACTTCACGGTAGCTCTTAAAAATTTTACTTTTTAAGGTGAGCCGTATTTCGTAAATGACATAAATGACAAGTTTTTAAATCTTTGATTCGAGTTGGGAACTTACTAATGGATAATACCTCAATTGAAGGTATTATTTGTTGGTGTTCTTTTACCAACTTTGTAACTTTTTACTATAAAAAAAAAATTTGAAAGAGCAAATATTTTTGTATTTTTGTTTTTAATCTTCTACTTATACTAAAAAGAAAAGAAAAATATTTTTTTTTATATTTTATAATTTTTTTTTTTAATTTTTTAACAAAACAAAACTTTCAAAAATGAAAGGGTCTTCAAATCACGATCAACAAATTTCAAACGAGAGAATCTTAATCACAAATCCCTGTGGCAAAAACGGCGCCAAAAATTTGATAACGTCTTTACTATATATATATTATGTAATACTATGGAAAATTTAACCAAAATACCATTTTGAGACAAAAGGTGAAGAAGGAAATTCTTCAAAATATATATAATATAATATAATACGTATCTTAACCGGGAAGTATGATTCCCTGGGTCGTTTTCCTCAACGATTTGTGAAATTGAGACTACGTTTGATGCTTGGACAATGATTTGAATGGAAAACAATAGTTAGATTTTGATGTTTCTACTTTTAACAATTAAAATTAGAAAGCTCTAACTATTAAGCATGAAAACAAACAATGGGAATTTAAATTTTAACTAAAAAACGCAAAACGGGAACCTTAAACGGAAGCTACAAACCCTAAATTTATAAAATTAAACCTAAATTGAGTTTTTCTTTTTAAATGGACTTAAATTGACTAAAAAGTAAGTTTAAAGAAAACTAGAACAAAAACGGAGTTAAAATGAACGTTAAAACACGAAAAATGAAAACGAAAACGAATCCCGTTCTTTAGAAAACGAAATTTTGCAATTTAAACCCTACGAAAGCAAAACTAATTTTCCTATGAACTTTAGGATAAAAGAAAATTTTCTAAAAAAGATTTATATTTTTTTGATTATTTTTCTATTTTTATGATTTTTTAAGTTTTTAATGAAAATAAATGATTAAAAATACTAAATTAACTCTAAAAATTCTAGAAAAATGACAGAAAATAGCTTGAACTATCTAAATCCTAGGAAAAATAAGCCCGAGATTGAAGCTTATAAAATAAGCCACGAAATAAGCTTAACAGCTTATTGGGCTTATAAAGCCAAAATGAATATAAAGAATTTATTGTGCAAGTAACGGTTGGATGAGCTATTGAAGCAAACTGGTAAGACATGTGTATTATGTGGGAAAGGTCGTAGGTTCGAGTCTGGCAACACCCTTTTTGCACCTTTTTTTTTTATTTTTCAAAACCAAAAGCTCAAACCTATTAAGCACATAATTCTAAGTACTTTTAATAAAAGAAATGTAAGTTGAAAGTGAGAAATAAGCTTTCAAAAGCTGTTTGAATAAGCTGACCACAGAAAGTGGTACTTTGAGAGCTTAAAAGCTTGTTTTTACTAAATCACTTGCACACACTTCAATTTAAGCTCAAATGCAAAACCAAAAACTGTTCCTAGAAGCTAATAATATCTATAATCTAAAAATGAAAAGCTAATTAAACTTTAAACACTAAAAGCTAGCTGAATTTATAGATCAAGACAGCAAACTTAGAAAGCAACTTAAAAAAAACTCAAAATTTACTTAAGCTAGAATGAGTAATAAGCTATTAATGAACCTGAGCTTTTGCAAACTTAACAATCAGCTTATAGACTATAAATTCTAATTATAAAATCAACTACTACAAGCTAAAAATCAAAATTTAAAAAGCTACTTTTTCTTACTACTGTTTTTGGCCTTTTTGGATTTTTATGAATTTTAAGGCTAAATTAAACTAAGTATTTAAGCTAGGAATTGCAAAACAAGTTTAATTCTAAATTAAGCTATATGTTAACTAATTTCCTACTGAATTTAAGACTCTAAATCCTAATAAAGCTAGCCTAAAAGAAACTCAAAAGACAGCAGTACTAACTGCTGTCTACCTACTGATGTACTTTGACAAAAAGTGCTAAAACAAGAATGCAGGTAACCTTAGTGGTTTTCCTGCACAACACACTCTATTTGAGTGTGTTAAATCACAAAGCAAACACTAACCAAGCTAAAGAGGCTTGGATCAAAATTTTAGCAAGCAAAGAATAGTGAAAAAGTACCCTGGTGCAGACACAAAGATATTAAGCTACAAAATCCTTTCAAACTTATTTTAATCCTTTAAACTTTTTTCAATCTCTATCAAATATGAAGATACAACTAACCAAAGTAAAATCACCAAGTCTCTTTGACTTTTAAACTGTCAGAACACCCTTAATCCAAACACCCCTTAAATGTTGACAGATTTTGCTTAAGCTAGAAATTTCAAAAACTAGTTAACATAATCTTATTACCAGATTACTAGAAGCTTATAACAAACCTAACAAACATAAATCAACAAATAAGCTAAGGCTAGAATTAAGATCTAACACCAAAGATTTAACATTTTTTATGATTTTTAAGATAATATGAAGAGAACTAAGATCTAATCTACAATCACTAAAAACAGATGAGCAAACATGATTATTAAGCACAAACTAACAATAATAAGCACAAATGAACACTAGATAAGCAAATAAGCACAACTAATAAGCAACTAAGCAAGCATTAGACTAGGAATTAAAAGACAGAATGAAATAAAATAGAACTTACAATGTGTCTTAGCTAAACAAAGACAAAAAGGCTCTATGAGCTTATCTACTGCTCTGGCTTATCAAAGATAAGCCAGTTAAGTCCTTGGGAGCTCTTCCAAATCTAGCTCCCCTTCCATAAGCTTAATAAGTCCAATATCTAATGTTTTAAGCTGATTTTAGGATTAAAGTAGATTAAATGTCTTGATAAAAACTCAATCTTAGCTTAGAGACTAAGAGAGCTGAAATGAGCTTATTGTGAGCTTATGAGTCATAATGCAAACACTATGAACTTATTGAGAGCTTATCACAATTGATTAAAGGAAAAACTGGATTTCATTAACTGAAAAGGATTGATTACATTACTGAAAGAGATTACAACTGATTTTAAAAGTAAATTACAATAAGCTATTAAAAAACTAAAAGCTAAACTAGGTGAAAAAGAAAAATGAAACTTATTGTGTGTGAGAGGTGTGTGCTTATTTATAGCCCGTTGGTGAACCTTCTAGCATCCCTGGTTGTTACTCCTTTCTCAATCCTTGGCCGTTAGATCTTACTCATCATTGGATCCTTGCTTTCGTCCCTTGGATCTCTTTGGTAATCACACGGATTGCCAGCGTGGCAATCCGTGTGATGTGACTTTGTGCTTTCTCTCTGAGTACATCCAGTGATATTAACCCATTCCTTGTGTGTTTTTAAGCATCCAACGTGTCATTCCCTTGATGGGTTATGACCAATCAGGACCTTTGATGATGTGTTAACCTTGCCATCTTGATCTTGAACCCTTGAATTACTCTTTTGAACCTTCAATATGCTAAAGCCCTCTGATTTACCCATGGGGTGAAATGAAAGAGACGGTGAACAGTGTTCAACCTCTTTTCTCGCCTATTTTTTATTGAGGGGGGTAAATGGCAAGTCTGGTCCTTGTGTTTGTGTAGGTGTAAATGATCTTTCAAATAGGGCAAGATTGGTCCCTGGACTTTTATATAAAAGGGTTAGGGTTTTAGAGTTTGGGCCGAGGTTTTGGGCTTTGGATCCGGGTATTGTTTTTGATAAGATTAGGCCCATTTAAGCTTAGGGATCATTTGTGTAACTTTGAAAACTTGAGGGACTAGTATTGTAACTTTGGGGTCTTTGTCTTCTAGTGAGTTGACTTTGACTTTGGTTGACTGAGAGTTGACCAAGGTTGACTTTTTGACTTTAGCTTCCGGCTCTTGTACACTCTTCCGTTCTCGTGTTCGTGTTTGCCCGTTTTTGATCGTTTTCATGTGATTTTTGCTATATCCGTACCTGCACACACAAAACACAAAAACAAGCATATATTTGCTATTTTTAGTCTGTTTTGGGCTTAGTTGGGCCTTTTTAGGTATAAACGGATATGTGTTTTCACACATATAAAAAAACCTATTGAAAATCAAGCTCCTCCCGTAGTTACGATGGCCGATCAACGTACTATGGCGCAATTGCTCCAAGCACCCACTGAGGGTTACGAGGATGCAATCGTTGTTCCTGCAACCACCACGGACAACTTTGAGCTTAAGCATGGTTTGCTCACTCTTGTGCAAAATAAACCATTTTGCGGACTTGATAAAGAAGATCCTCATGCTCACATTCGATATTTCAACAAGATCACTTCTACGTTGAAGTTCCCAAACGTTCCGAATACGTCGATCAAGCTTATGCTTTTTCCATTTTACCTTGAGGGGGCCGCCCGGATTTGGCTCGAAAAAGAACCCCCTCGATCGATTTTTACTTGGGATGATCTTGTTTCAAAATTTATCAACCAATTCTTCCCTCCCTCCAAAACAACCAACCTTTGAAATAAATCACCAGTTTCCGACAACGTTCTGATGAATCTTTTAGTGAGGCATGGGACCGATTCAAGGATCTCCTTCGTGCATGCCCACATCATGGTTTCTCGGAATTACATCAACTCGATACTTTCTACAATGCTTTGAACTCTAATGATCAAGATTCGTTGAATTCCGCCGCGGGTGGTAATTTTTTAGACAAAATGCCTCGAGATTGCTTAGCCATCATCGAGAGCAAATCCAAAGTTCGTTATTCACGAGACAAAGCGATTGTTGCCAAAGTGAGTACGAGCTCTTCTACCCTCGGTGTTTCACCCGATGTTGCCGAACTTAAAGATATGGTGAGAGCCTTGCTTCTCGATAAGAAAAACCAATCCCAAGCTCCCGCTACCGTAAAAGCGGTCGAGGAAAGTTGTGTAACTTGCGGTGGTGCTCATTCTTACCGTAATTGTCCCGCCACCGATGGCAACGTTTATCGTGACAATATTCAAGAATACGTTTCACAAGCCGCCGCGGTTAACTACAACCAAGGAAATACCGGTTACCGTCCTCCGATGGTTGCAAATCAAATTCGACCTCCCGGTTTTCCTCCCGTTCAAAACAATCAAAACAATCAAAGAAATAATCAAAACCGTTACAATCAAAACCGGGGGAATAATTACAACCAAGGTCCTATTTATCAACCCCCGGCTTACCAAGCTCCGGCTTACCAAGCTCCGGCTCCTCAAACACAAGGGTGGTCAAATGATGACTTTCAAACTTACAATCAAATCTAATGAAGCTGTTAGAAGAAATATGGCAAGATCAAGCCAAAACATGCAAAACCAAATGACCAATTTAATGGAGATGCTTACCAAATTCATGAATGCCAATTCCGCCTCTACTTCGGGCTCGGGTTCTCTTCCTAGCAACACCGTTGCTAACCCAAGAGGTGATATGAAAGCCATCACCACCTGAAAAGGAGTTTCTTATGATGGGCCTCAAGTTCCACCTCCGCCTTCTTCTCTTCCTAAGGTGGTGGAACACGAACCCGAGGTGACAAAGGATACGGTGCAACCAAGCACCGAAAACATCCAACCTCCGGAGGTCCAAACCCAAATTGATGAGCCCATTGTTGCTCCAAAGACTAAACCAACCATACCTTATCCTTCAAGGATTAACAAGGAGAAGCTCCGTGAAAAAGACAATCTTTTAACTTTGAAATTTGTGGAAATGTTTAGGAATCTCCATTTCGAGCTTAGCTTCGCGGATGCTCTCCTACACATGCCCAAATTTGCACCAATGTTTAGAAAGCTTCTCAGTAACAAAGATAAGATAATTGACTTAATCAAGACACCGGTGAATGAAAATTGCTCAACGGTTATCCTCAAAAAGTTTCCCGAAAAACATGGAGACCCCGGTAGATTTCTTATACCGTGTGATTTTCTAGAGTTGGATGATTTCTTAGCCTTGGCCGATCTCGGTGCAAGCATCAACCTAATGCCTCTTTCCGTATGGGAAAAGCTAAATCTCCCAGATTTGACCAAGACCCGAATGATACTTGAACTTGCCGACCGAATGATTTCTACTCCAACCGGCATCACCGAGGATTTCCGAAAAGTTGGGAACCTTACTCTTTCTTCTGCCAGACGACTTCCTTGTCCGTTGATTATGTTGCCGCTCCTCGGTTCCTTTGATTCTCGAGACCCTTTCTTGGGATGACACGAGCTGTTAATCGATGTTCACGTGAACAAAGACCTTCGACATATGACCAATCATAACATTCAAAATCGGTGATACAAAGACATTCTCACCTACAATACTATTGAATCGGTTAACCGAGTCGATGTTATCGATGTAGCTTGTGAGGAGTTTGCTCAAGAAGTACTTGGATTTTTGAACATTTCCAAGAGTGGCAATCCCACCCCAACTTTGGAACCAATCCTTTCTACTTCTCCCACCTCTCTCACTCCTTTTGAGGGAGGTGACTTCATTTTGGAAGAAATCGAAGCTTGTCTTACTAGCGAATCAATTCCATCAGGAATTGATGATGCCGACTTCGATCCAAAGAAGACCTTCTCACCCTTGAAAGATTGCTTAAAATCTGACCGCAATACCACCCTAATACCCCTCTGGAAGAACCTAAATTTGAGGGAACGATTAAGACCGTTGAACCTCCGTGAGAACTCCCCGATCTTGAGCTCAAAGACTTACCTCCTCATCTTGAGTACGTGTTTTTGGAGGGTACCGATAAATTACCCGTCATAATCGCCAGACTTAAAAGATGAGGACAAGACCGCTCTTCTTAAGGTACTTAGATCACATAAGCATGCCATAGCTTGGAAGATTCGATATTTAATGGACATAGATACCTAAGTTTTGTATGTAACATTAATTTTCTCAAAGTCAGGTCATTTTTTTAACGACTGCATACGTGCACTATTTTTTTTAGTCGATACCCGCGTTGTACTTTAATATTTACTTTAATTTAAGATAAATCGCGTAGACTAAAAATAATCAATGAATGTAAACGGTCATCAAATAAATTAAGGTTTACATCAACCAAGTAAGAAATAATTATTAAGAAGATAATTATGTACTTTGCGTATTTTATTTTTATTGGCCACGTAAAAGGGTTACGTGTCGCGATAAAATACATTTGGACACACCCCGGAAATACCTAGACTCAACCCAATACCCACTTTTAAACCTTAAGCACAAAATTAAATCAATTTTTGTGTGAAACACCCACTAGGGCCGAATACATGCATATACATACATAGGAAGTCACCAAAGATCTTGCTAATGATCCTAAAAGTACTAGTACTTCATCTAACTAATTAATACTAGTCCTAATTGTCTCTACTAACTTATTACCCAATGTTTAATACCCACTTTTCCTTGCCTTGATCCCCTAGGCCACGGTTAAGCCTTCACAAACACACAAATCCATAAGATTTGTCTAGCTAAGCAAATCTTGTACAAACACATCACCATTAAGAATTGTACTAAATGGTTTAGCAAGAAAACCATGTGTAGTTAACTAGAAAACCCAAATACCACTACCTAGGGCACGTTCGGTTTTGTTTGTGTAACTAGGAGAGTGAACTAGCAAACTTGCCTATAAATACACACCCACTCTTACCCTTTTACACTCTTACAAGCTCACACACTTTCAAAAAGGTTAAACACTTCCCCTCTTTGTGTTCGAGTCTCAAACCGCCAATGAACACCCTTCTTAATCTCATTCGAGCCCACAAGACCTTCTAGTCATCATACAAGTTTATAAAAAGGGTTATGCGAGCTAAGGGTTAGCGATTTACACGTCCACTTCTTAACCTCTTGAGCTATAGGACCTTTGTAAGTCTCCCATGATACATTACATATCATAGTTAATTGTCTTTTGATTTCTAGACTCATGTCGTGATGCATATGAAGTATATGTACCTATATATGTACATGTTATACTTGTGTGGTGCAAGAAACTAATAAGGTGCATGTACCAAGTGATTTAACACGACAAGGACTTAAATGTTTTATCTAATATGTAAGCTTGGTCTCCAACATTCCGATGTGTGCTCAGATTTGAGGGTGTTACATTTTGAGACGAAGCTTACTTAACGAATATTGTAGACAACTCATCTGAAATTTCAAATATGTTTTTAGTTTCCCATATCGTTAATTAACGAACCCGTAAACTAGTCATAAAACTCTAAGACGACTCATGATAAAACTTAGTAATTTATAAGTTTAATTTAAAAGGAAAACGTCAATGTTTCATCTAATTAATTAACGTACTTAGAGACCAAACCAAGGGCTGACCTAAACTAAAAATTTAAAGTAAGTACAACCTAGTTTCTTAAATGTCCAAAGTCATAAATTATATACTTACGGTTTGATTACGTTGACCCAATAAAGTTGACTATTTTAAAATGAGAAAATCATTTTCCAATATCATTAATTCAAGTATATTCAAGCACACACTAGGGACAAGAATTTTCAAGTATTTATATTATTATTTTTCCGTTTAGTGAATATGTATTATTTATTCATAGGTTGCAGATAAAGCCTTTTGCATCGTTTTTTGTGCCACTGTCTTGCTTCTACATTATCATTACTAAAAGTGAGTTCATAGCCCCATGTTTTACTATATCAATGATTTACAACTTTTGGGGTGAGAAACATGCTTTGTTTTTTTTACAAATTGGACGTAAGTGTACATTTTACCATGATTACATGTTTGCCTAAGTAGCGATAACCATTGAGCCCATTATCATGAACTGTCAATTACTTTGTGTAAGCACGAATGTTATAAATAGATCTATTGGGGTTGACATCTCCATCTAGGTGAGTAGCTCTTACTGGTGTCACGGAGTAAACCAACGGATGTATACCATGTCGGATTCGGATGTTGCGGGTTAGAACATCATCACGGGCAATGTGGTAATATTTATATTGCATTCATACATGTCGAGCTTTGGTGTCATGAGCTTAGGGAAACGTGATTACATTTTTGATGTTTGCATATGTTGCATTATCATACACTTGAAATCTTACGGTCCTACATTTTATTTACATAAACCTATGAATTCACCAACTTTATGTTGACGTTTTAAGCATGTTTTTCTCAGGTCAATGATGCACGAGGTGCACAAGATACATTGGGATAGTCTTTTGGGTGTCATGCATAAAGATTTGGAGTCATTATATTTCGGGACGATTGTTATGATCTAGAATCTTTATTTCAAATGTTGAACTATGTAAGCCTTCGTG
The DNA here is from genome assembly GCA_026074375.1 of Tanacetum coccineum. NCBI lineage: Eukaryota > Viridiplantae > Streptophyta > Magnoliopsida > Asterales > Asteraceae > Tanacetum > Tanacetum coccineum. The sequence goes on from BQNB010108360.1 coordinate 20,340, forward strand.
CTTTGTATCAAACAATTTCAATAAATACAATGTATCGTATTTTAAATGACTCTTTTTGAGGTCGTTCTCATATCTTGTGCTATTGATCTGTAATGTAACGCTCCTGGATACACATTATTCTGATGCGACCCAATTTGGGGGTGTTACAAAGAATTTACAAAAAACACAATTAACATTAAAGAAACACAATTAAGTATTTAAAAAGATAAATATTTAAAAGAAAACATGTTAGGATTATGAAAATCCATGTAAAAGACTCGGTCACCCCATGTTATATCTAGCATAGGTTAGCTCGTAGTCTTAGTTTTAATCGTTTAGTTACCGTACGACTTATGGTGTTAGGCCAGGTCTTTACCCACTTGTTAGCCCACTTCATGGCCTATTTAGGGGCACCAAAACAATTGTATAAATACCCCTTTCCAGCCATGGGAAGGGGTTGGATGTTCATTTTATCAAAAACACATACTAAGTGATTTTCTCTCTCTAGAACTCCCACTTTCTCTCTCTAGAACTCCCACTTTCTCTCTCTAAATAATTCTGCCAAACATTAATCCTAGGCTTGTGTTATGATATCCAATATACTACAATTGGTATCAGAGCCCATGGGATGATTAGATAGATTGTGTGTGCATTTTCTTGGTTGGTTTAGATCAAAAGTTTGGTTTTTTAAGGTTAATGGTCTTTTTCTTGACACTCTTTAATTCTCACGTTTGTGATGTTAAAGTTAGTGTTCTTATAGTTGTTATAACCTTTAAGGATCAAGTTGTACAAAAGAAACCAAGCAAAAACGTTCAAAAGGGTGATTTTTAGGTGTTTTAGGTGAAAAAGTTTGTATTTTTCTTCACTGCATTTTGCCTCTCTAAGACATTCTTCATTGCGTTTTGCCTCAAATAGTACACTGCGTTTTGTCCAAGACCTCACTGCGTTTTGCCTTAAGACCTCACTGCATTTTGCTTCAAGACCTCACTGCGTTTTGCTTCAAGACCTCATTGCGTTTTGCTTCAAGATATCACTGCGTTTTGCTTCAACATCACTGCGTTTTGGTCAAGACCTCCATTGCGTTTTGCTTAAAGACCATATTGCGTTTTGATAAGATGTTACTCTGGCAAAATTTCACTCATTATTGTGTTTTGCTTCAACTTCACTGTGTTTTGCTCAAGACCTCCATTGCATTTTGCTTGAAGACCATATTGCATTTTGATAAACAGTTACTCTGGCAAAATTTCATTCTTCACTGCGTTTTGTCTAGGCTTCTTCACTGCGTTTTGCTTAAGTTTCATTAACTTCATTACGTTAATTTATTTCAACCAAACCAAATCACAATCAAACAACATATCACCTAATCAAACAAACAATCATCACTTTTAACATACAATCACTAATCATTGTACCAATCCAAATTTTATCATAATACAAGTAATCAACCATGTCTAGTAATTTAGATGATATTCAAGCGGCCGGTTCTGATACCCGCCCTCCTATGCTCGACAGGACTGATTACGAATCATGGTCACAACGAATCCGATTGTACTATAGAGGAAAGGAAAATGGATTGCAAATTCTTCAGTCGATTGATCAAGGACCATTTGAGCTTGGAACCACAAGGGATGCACTCGAAACTACCCCTGAGGGAGGTGTCCTTCTTGGACCAGAAAGGCCTCGTACATATGAGGATCTCAGTGACACGGAGAAGAAACGATACGATGCAGATGTCCGTGCCACCAATATTGTGCTTCAAGGACTACCCAAAGATATCTACAAGCTCATCAATCACAACATTGAAGCAAAAGCAATTTGGGACAACGTCAAAATGCTTCTGGCTGGTTCTGAACTCACAAAAGAAGATAGAGAATCTCAGTTGTACGATGAGTTTGAGAGGTTCAAGATGCTTCCAGGTGAAAATATCAATGAGTACTATGTTCGCTTTCACAAGCTGGTCAACGACATGAGGAATATCAGAATGACAATGCCTAACATTCAACTGAACTCCAAGTTCGTGAACAATATGTCACCTGAATGGGATAGGTTCGTGACAGCCGTTAAACTCAACAAAGGTCTGAAAGAGACAAATCACGAACAGCTGTATGCATACTTAAAACAACATGAGAAGCATGTTGCACAAGATCGACTGATTATTGAGAGAATCACTCATGCTACGAATGATCAACTTGCATTTGTGTTAACGGTCCAACCTTATGCCCAATCATCACATGTCCAGTCTCATCAATATCCATCTTCATCAACAAACCCTCAATCACCACAATATCCACAACTCCCTGAAACATCGCAAATTGACTCAGAATGTTCAAGGGCGACAGAATCAGAATCAGAGGTATTTTGATCGGGGAAATGGTACAGCAGGAAATGGGGGTGCACAGAATAGAGATGGGAATGCCAATGCAGGTCAAGGGAAACCGGTCAAGTGTTATAATTGTAATAGAGTTGGACATATTGCAAGGAACTGTACTCAGCCAAAGCGTCCACAGAATTCTGATTATTTCAAGGACAAGATGCTGCTGATGCAAGCCCAAGAGAATGGTGCAGTTTTGGATGAAGAGGAACTACTCTTTTTGGCTGGTGAACAGGGCAACACCTTTGATGCAGATGTGGATAATCAACCAGTCCAAG